>CM022953.1:52580380-52768560 GCA_012931725.1 Litsea cubeba
AACTTCGTGTTGAGATGTGCAAACAGTGATCCAGATATAACGACATCACTTCAAGGTCATCTTTTCAAAGTATCATCATAACGATATCGTTATGCTGCTTATTAGATTCTTCATACCTTTTGCGTCTCCAACAATAAATTAGCAATATATTTATAATGACATCCATAAACTATGTGTACTCTTAATGTAACTGACTCCCGTAATACAATCATAGAATCATTCATTAACAGCGGTACTGTCGGTCATAATGTCATGCATAAACAATCTCATCAAACCCAAATGCAATTAACTCCATATCTCCTTCCCTCATTAGTACATGACAAGACAGGAAAGTATGTTTTTTGGTTGCAGAACCTCCAGATTCTGTGACCAATGGTAAGACGTTTACATCAAATCCGTGTGTCAAAGTCAAGACACATTTCACTAGAAAGTTGTGGCTATCTATATCACTTTCATCATCATCATCTTGAGTCGGATAAATTTGCCCTCTACAGGATTTGAGGTCTTATAAATGTGTACGATGCGTCTTTTAATTGCAAACTTTAATTAAGATTTATATATTGCTTACCAATATACTATATGAGTTTATGCTTTGGGTTTGGATTGACATGATCAACCATGAATAATAAATAGTCGGAATACAAGTTTCGCCTTTTACAAGTTATCTACAATACTAAATTGAATCCACCAAACCAGCCTCTCCTGATTTTATCTTTAAGAGTGACAAATGTAGAACAATTATTGATAGGAGACTTCGACAAGATAGAAGTATCACCTATTAAGGCATGGTGTGGCAACTGACGAACCAATGCCAAGACCCACAAAACACAATTGTGAACCATGAAAAAATAATTTATCCATGCGGAGTTTGGTAAGATATGAATTTAAGCTTTCGGTGTACAGTGCCAGTACCTCTGTTATATTTTTAACTTGAAATCAGTTTCTCCTCCCTACCTTGATATAATTGATATATTTTTTTCATTTAACCCCACAAGTTTATGCATCATTAGGAAGTAACAAAAGCCATTGGCACAATTTGTTGAATATGTTGATAATCAGATAAAGTATGGATGTAGAATACTCGAACCACTGATGTAGGATGCATTAACAGTTTGTCTGAGTGCCCGGGAATGTCACAATAGAAAGTTGAAGAGGTATGGTTGAGCACCTTCCACTGGGGACACGGGTTCATGAGAGTCATCCATATTGTTTTTTTTTTTAAACTAATCCATTAAACCGATTATCCATAGACCCAAAAAATAACTATTTGTCTAAGTTAGCCTCAAGAGGGATGTGTTTGTTCCAATTCTAGTTCCTAGAAGAAGAAGACAAAAAAACTGGAACCAATACTAGGGATCTCGAACGAGCAAGTGTAGAATCTATGAGCGGCAAACTAAACCTATTAAGAAAATGCATTTCTGAGCCAAATCCGATAAGCACCCCATTATAAAGTCATTGTCATTTAATTGTTGGATCAGAAAAATGGGCAAAGAACCTATAAATAATTGTAACAATATCGTTATGTTAAAATTTTAAAAACTAAATCTTGAGTGGAACAGTGAGTCTTTCTTATTGTTTATGCATCTCAATATAAAGTCTATTCTTTTTTATTTTTTGACACAAGAAATTGATGAAAAAAATATAAATGATGGTAATGATATCCTTATCAAAAAACAATGTCACATACAAAATTCAAGTTTGTATGAGTAGGAATTCAAGTTCGTATAATGTTGGCCTGTGATTTTACCTTACTACGCTATTTTATCCCCTTTTCTTTTGTTTCCTAGTGCCATTTTTTATGGTTGGTGAGGGATGTAAGCTCGTTTATCATGTAGAGAGTCATCCCAAATTATTTTTTATTATGATACTTGACTTCTGATAGTAAGTTGAAGTGTGAATCGTGAATGAATAATTATTTTTTACTTTTGTTTCTACAATTCTTATGCTTTGGTTCATGGCATCACTTTTTTGCCATTTTGACATGGCACTGGGTCAAGTGGAATTTAGTGTAATGTGGATGTCATCTACCATCTAAGAGAACATTATAACCGATGGTGTTGGTAAATCTTATTTTAATAAAGTGCATTACAATGAACTCTCGTGAATTAAAAACCGAACAAACAAAGGAAAAAAAACAATAGACTAGTACTTTCCACATTAACATGGTCATTGAGATCTTGTATAACATTATTTATCATGTTCTGGCCCATCAAAGAGGTGTCCAACCAACAGCGAAAATAATGGTGACTTTATATTGAGATGCATAAACAATAAGAAAGACTCACTATTTCACTCAAAATCTAGTTTTCAAAATTTTATGATAATGATATTGTTACCATTATTTATAGGTTCTTTGCTCAATTTTTTTCTCCAACAATAAAATGACAATGACTTTATAATGGGGTGCATAAACACTTGTCGGGAATGAATGGGCTAAGTCCCTGGAAGGGCCAAAGGGCCTACAACCTAACCTGGCTTTAGCAGGCTAGGTTTGGGCTTCTAGTGTAAACCTAACATTAACCCCTTCTTTAATCGAGCTCGATCTGACAAGGTAATGCAACAATTACTATGGTGACATGTAGAAATCTTACTTTACTACTCTCTCATTTAATAGGGAGATCAATGTGGATATCATTTACTCCCAAATAGAACACTGTAATTGATGGTGTTGGTGAATCTTATCTTTTAACTCCCCAATTTTATGCCCTTAATAAAATACATTGCAATGAACTCTCATGAATTAAAAACCGAACAAACAAAGGGAAAAAACAATAGTCTAATAATTTCATCAATAACATATAATTGAGATATTGTATCAAATTGTTTAAACAAATCCACGCCCATTAAAGAGGTGTGCTAGTAGGGAGTTGAATTTGTATTTACGACTAAACATTACCCAGGTATTAAAAGATCACGTAAGAATCATGTTCAAATAAACCCACGTGTACAACAATTATATGTAGATCAGTAGATGGGCCACGTTGTCACAAAAAAAAAAGGAGATTAGCAATTAGCATTCCTCTATGTCCCTACTTCTGACTACAATCAATTAAAAGGTGTTCCAGATAAGAAAAGATATCCAAAGAAAGAAATTCATTGAAAGAAAATCGGTTTGCAAGTAAAGACAGGATGAAGACAATATGACAACTTGTAAAATCCATGATCTTTGTTGCTATCTGAGCATCCACAACATCTACTGAAGTCATTTTAGTAGAAAACATCTAGAAAAGATTCCATGCTCATTTCACAGATTAAAGCCAACAACAAAACAACAAATACATTACAACTAATGGCAATGAGAGATATGATAACGTCATACAGCTGAAAAGAATGATGATTGAGTATTGACCAAAGGATGGAGAACATGAAGAAAAAAAGATTTGGGGTTTTCTTTATGGGAATTACCAATCAGATGGAGGCTTTCTACTTCTCCAATAATCGATCCAAACTTTTCAGAACCCACTTTGAAAGTATCAACCTTTTGTGGGAGCAGTCGTCGGGAGATTCTGCCGGAATATCTCGCCGAAATCGCTTAGAGAGAGGGAGCATCTAGAAAGAGCAGCAGCCGGTACGTCAGGGAAAGGGAAAGCAAGAGCTTGGGGGGGAGAGGGAGAGGGAAAAAGAGAAATGAAGTCGTAATGCAGGGAGAGGGAAAGAGAGAGCTTGGGTTTAGAGAGGGAGAGGGCAATGCAGGGAGAGGGAAAGAGAGAGCAGTGAGCGGAGAGGGAGAGGGAACGAGAGAGCTGGAGCCGCAACGCAGGGGGAGTGAAGGCGAGAGCAGGTAGCGAAGGAGGAGAGAAAATGGCGGGAGAGGAAGATTTTTGGGGAAGAAAGGAGAATGAAATCGTTCGATGGATATAGGGTTTGATAAGACGATTACGTTCGATACAGGGAGGGGTAAAACTGTCCAAAATCAACGTACGAACACTAAAATGGGCATTTGAACGTATTTGTAGTTAAATTCGTATAATATGAGTTTACTGACACTTTTTAGGTAAAAATCCCTTGTTTATTTATTATTTTGTTATTGTAAACATATTTCATCAAATGTCATTAAAGGGGTTGTTTTAATGGCCTTGGCCCTGTATATAGGACCTGATTTGAATCAGAATTGAGGCCCTATATGGATCTATTATGGGGTTCGCTTTAGGCCTAATGTAAATCAGATTTGGGCTCTTATTTGTGTTTTTTTTTTTTTAAGCCCAACTTTATTTTTGCCCATGCATTGAACCGGGTTTAAGGCCATACAAGGATTTGTTTTAGGGCCTAGTTTCAATGAGATCTATTGCCTCTAATGGGACCCAATAGTGTGGCCGCTGGACACAAGTATGGTTTCAAGACCATCAAATTTTTCTGGTTCAGATTTCAAAGCTTCTTTATGAGAAATGGTGGAACTATAATATATCAATTGTGGGTCCACTTCTGGGACTCAATTGTTCCCATCTTCAAGTCCCGTTATTTCATCATGTTATGTGCACTGTGCTTGATATTACCCGGATCTGTTATATCATAATGGGCTATGATGAAGAGTTGTTCCTTTTATAGCACTATTAATCAAATTAAGTTAATGGCCCATATTTAGATCCTCTTTTGCATTTCATATTATGCCTGTTGTAAACAATACTTAACAAAATAAATGGGACAGTCATGGGACTATCCCAGATTTGTTTTGGTTCGTTTTTTTTCCCTATGTTGAGCTACTTGTATGGTGGTGATACTTTAACTTGAGAATTGGGGGATTAATCCTAGGATATGTGGGTGAAAAAGTAAGGTGATGAGTCCTGAAAAGCGTATATTTTCATACATATTTTCGACCATTTTAAGGACTTATTGATATTAAAGAGCCTCATTTAGTATCAAATAGTGTTTTAATGCATTTAGGATTCATTGTAGTGCATTTATACATTTTTTTTTAAAATCACACTTTATCATAAATTTATGAAACTTGCCATTTTTGAAAATCTATTTTCGGAAAGTCGGTTATTTTGGGTGCATCAAGTAGGGTCCCATGCACAGTCCATTCAAATTCCTCACATGTGATTATTTTTTGATTTGTTTATTTCAATTTGTGTAAGAGAAATCAAGAATGGGACCCACATTGGTGAAATTTGAGAGAGATCAAGGGTAGGACATCTTTCATGGTGGACCCACATATCTTGGTATTTTTGGAGAGCTTGAACAATAAACAATGGAAAGCTATATTTAGAATTTCAAGATCAAGAAAGGAAACTTCAGATTTGGTAAGATCTAATGCTTACTAAGTTTGAAATTCAAAAACCAAGAAGGAAATCCAAGAAAGGAAAGTGTGCTAGAAAAGTTGACTAGTCAAAATCAAGAAGCTTGGAAGCAAACCAAAGATGGAAGGGGAGTCAAGAAGCAAAGAAAGAAAGATCCCAAGATCCCTTTGGATGTCCACATGAGTCCCACACACCCCATTGCACAACCAGCAACAGAAGCTTCCAAATGTGAATATTCTCGAATTTTTCTGGGACAACAAGATTAAAATGGCCATAAGTCTCAATCCAATTGTCAGATCGATGAAATTCATCCACCTCTAGAAAGTTCTTTTCGAGTAGATATCTGTGGAGTCCAAGATTATGTCAATCGGAGCTAAAACCAGGGAGATATGGCCTCCGAAAGTTAACACTACAATTTATACCAAAAATCTCTCACTCACCTTGTACTTTCTTTAAAGAATTGTTGGCCAAGGAAAGGACTTACCATACAAAGAAGACTTCATGCTAAAAACTTAGAGCAAAGAAGGAAAGAAAGAGAGCAAAAAATCTATAAATTGAAGGCATACTCTCTTGGAAAGATAGACTACTTCTCTCTACTACTACACTCCACCACCCCCCCCCTCTTTCTCTCCCTGACCACTTCTCTCTACTACTACACTCCATCACCCCCCCTCTCTCTTTCTCTCCATTGAAGTCCTCAAGGAGATTTGGCCCGGAAATCTCTATCAAAAAGTGTCAAATTGATTGTTTAGAGTGATAGAGACCATTGATTAGATGGGTCCCATTTCAAATTTAAGCTTGCCTCAACCTTCAATCTATTCGATAATCCTAAAGCTTAAATCGATATCTAGCTAACAAAATGATTTCTAAGAATTATAGCGAGATCTACAATAAGTATAGAAGAGTCCCATCACCGAAAATTTCCGATTTGGGTTATTTTGAGAAAGTTTCATCGGGCGGAATTTGATCAGTGTTCCAGCCCACAATGCTATGTGCAGACTAGGGTTGTGAGCTATATATAAGACGGTCTCAATTGTCCTGTATTTGTGTGGAAAATGTTGATACCAGACTCTGCTGTAGTCTTACTGTCATATTTGCAACCACACACCCAGGGTACCAAATCTTGGGCTCACTGATTTATGAAAGTCTCAAAGCAGTTTGATTTATACAATCATCATCATCATTATTGCGACTTTATCCCGGCGAATCTGTGGTTGGCTCATTGATTCGTACAATCCTAAAGTCCAATTAGAATGGTACTTTGTAGTTGAGTTCTTACCCAATGGCCATTTCTAATTTAACTTAGAAGCCCATTGGATGACTGCTAATTGGATATCCTGGATCATCCATTCATGCTATTGTTGAGATGTGTCATATATATAAAATAAGGCTCGTGCTTTAGATTAGCCAACAACGATCCCTCTCCGTTGAGGTCACCCTTGGGTTGATGCTGGTCCAACAGCGATGCTGACACCTTTTTTAACCCACAAGCATTGCTTCCATGGCACCATCCTACCTGGCTTTTACATGGCTTAGCATGTTATGCTCTTGTGGGTCTACTTTTTGTTACACCTCGTCCCGAGTTAATCAAGATTAACTCTAATTGATTGATATTAATGCTAATTAACTATGTTTAATTGAGCTAATGGTGGTCAATGACCAAATTGAATTGAATTAGCATCAAATGATTGATTTGGGCTTAATGAAGTGAAATTGAATGAGATTAAGGTAATTGAGTTGCTTTTAGACTCAAACAAAGAAAGACAAGGACTTTTTGTGTAAATACGGACTTTCACGTATTTTGTCGAATACGGTCACTCTTGATACCAACGCGTGTATCTCAAAGAGTACGTTAACTTTCATAATAGGCGTGACTGCAATTGACATGAAAGGGATCAAATGAGTCTTCATTTGACTTAAATTGTAAATGAGGGAAGAGATGGAGGGGCTAAGTGCAAAAGATCCATTATAAGGTTTGGATGAACTCAAAATGAGTTCATTCACTCATTTTAGCCCAAGTGTTGAAGAGAGCAAACCCTAGGCTCCTTCCTTCCTTCTTCTTCACTTTTCTTCATCAATTGTCAAGATAAGAGTTGTTTAAGTAATTTTTGGAGAAAGAGATAAGTGCTAGCTTCATCTTCTCCTTTGATTTGCTTGGAGTGAAAGTTTGAGGGAAGGCTCCAATCTTCTCTTCACAAGCTACAAGTAAGTGTTATGATGTGTTTACAGAACTTTCAAGTTCTATTGAGTGATTAGGAATAGCTTCTAGCACAAGTAGCTTATGGAACTCTTTTTTGAATGTTTTCATGGAATTAGGGCTTGAATTGAAGGGATTTTCACCTCAAAATCAAACTAGCAAAGAGGGGTTTTTGCCAATTGATCTTCAATAGAGGCAAGTATATGCATTTCTAATGATTTAGGATGCTAAAATTATTGTATGAACCTTTAGAGTTCAACATGAAAAAATTCATATCAGAATTTTGGGGAAAAATAGGGCTTTGTTCGGCTAGCCGAAGGTGGCCGAACAAGTGGTCGAATGTGCCTGTGTTGGATTTCTGAGAAAAGATGAGCTACGGATCAGGTGACCGAAGGTGGCCGAACAGACGAATGAACCAGTTCGGCCAGCCGAAGAGTTGGCCGAATGTACAAATTTTTCCTATGATAGAAATTCTGGATTTTAGTGTTTAAGCCTATTGAATCAGAGATTCTTTACGGCTATTAATGAGATGGTTTTGAGACTAATTGTAGGAACTTAATAGTCATAATTGGTGTTGATTTGTGACAAATTCATGTTCCGAATTGACTAAAGTGAATGATGAATTAATCGAGAATTGTACCTAACCTTCATAGGTGTTAACTAAGGATATCATAATGTATAAATTACAAATAAAGTGATGTTCGTCGAGAATAATAAGTGCATTAGATAACGAACGTTTCACCAAAATGATTGGTTTAAAAGGGTTTGAAATCATAGAAATGAATGATTGAGATGAAGGCTAAATGGATAGCAAAACTAGAACTGAATGGAGGGTTTAAGGGTCTAAATCCATGAAATGGAATTGTGACCATATTGTTAACCTTAATATGTATTCCTTTCAATTTTTTGAATGGAGTTTATTAAGTTGAATGAAACCCAAATGGGTTGAACATTGACTTAAGATATATACTGAATTGAATTGAATCCAGTATGGATTAAATTATTGAATTAAATTGACTTTTGAGTCTGGCACTGTATAGCGGTTCTGATTATAGCTCATTTTAGAGCTGAAATGAATTAATGACTATTCTTACTGCAGTAAATGGATTTGGGAGCGTTCTGGAGCTCCGTGGTGATGCCAGTTGTCCCTGGCCTGGCACTGGTAGATCCCACAATAATATTGATGAATGAATGATTCCTTCCTTGTTAGGGAAGATGGCAAAATGAATGATTCCTTCCATTTTGGAAGACGTGGAATAAAATGTAATGAGTGCCATGGTAGTTGCCAAATTAGTAACTGTACGTTACTTGACACTAAATGCCTATACTACTATCATTGTATAGATTGATTAGAATTTTCTAGAATTGAATATTGACTGTAGAATTGTTAATTGATAGATGGGACAGATTTTGTATATCTATTGGCATGTACTATCATGGATCTGTGTATATAACCGCCGTATTCACTATTATTATTAATGACATTACAGACCCAATTGCCTATGCCGGTCGTGCAGAGGCTGCGCCGCCAGTGTAGGAAGCCACTTAGGTTCCTCCAGGAGGTCTAATAGAATGGACTTGATGGGATATGTCATTTGGTATTGATATCCGAGTGCGAGAACAATGATATAAACATTTTTGAATCAAATAATTTGAACATTTTGGGAAATGTTTTGAAGGAACTTTTTGTATATTCATTTTGAAATGTTAATAGATGTCATTTTGCATTGTATTTGAATATGCAAAGCGTGATATGATTAGGGGAAATGAAATGAATAGATAAATTGTATATATAGACTTTACTTTTGGCAAGGGACTTGTACAATTGTATTCGATGTTAATGTATATGTATTTCCACAAAAATGTATGTTTGACAGGTGAGAATGTATGTATCCCTTGTGAGTTTCATTTTAACTTCGATTAATTCAGAGTTTACGGGAGTAAGTATGAATCGCGACTCGGGGCTTGTCTGGAATAATCAAATCTCGAGCTCAGGTCATGACATCAACAAATCCTTGAAAAGATACCCTTGGATTGAATGCAATTTCTCTTTTCATATTCTTATACTTAAGTGTTTTTGGCTTTGTATTTTTGTGGTTCCAATTTCCAGGGTTATATATCAGAGAAGAGTTACAGAGCTTTCCTTGAAGGAATTTCTCCACTATGGACCTCAAAGCGAACCTGGAAAGGTAAACCTTGGTTCCTTTGGTTGGTTGGATATATTGAAATTAAAACTAACCCTTCATTTACCACTCTTAGAAAAACTAAAGATGGTAAGATTTATAACTGGAACGTAGAACAAGACGACTCTCACTGTACATTACAAGAGGTGTGAAGCCCCACCCCTTATGGACCCTCAATTTGAATTTGAATACTATAATTATATCCTATAGTATCTAATTGTGCTAATTAATAGGGATTAGTAAGGATAGTGAATCCAATCTTGACCTTTCAAAACAGAGAAATCTCATCTCATGGATGCGGTCTCCAAACATTTGTGCCTAGCAGTACTGGTATGCCCTTTCAAGGTCTACTGTATTTGTGACCGGCACATTTGTAACTCCAACCTTATATTCTTCTTACCTCGAGCAAGCTCTGCTTCTCGACGAATTTAGGTTCACAATTGCTTCTAGCAGTCATTGGAACGCTCATTCTGGGCTCACCATACTTACGATCAGAACAATTGTACCCTCTATGGCCTTTTGCCTTCTTCACGTAGCTTGAGTCATTCCCCTCTAGTGATTTGAAAAGACAAAACCATAGAACTTCTCATTTATGATCATTATATTCTTGTGATTACTAATGGATGTGGTCTTGTTTCAGAAATTTTTCAAAAACTAATAATGGCAGCTTCACTAACCATTACTTTCGATGAAAACAAGCACCAGCTCATGCTTCAACAGAAGCAAAACACACGCACTTACAAGCGCCCCATTAGCTGCCGAAGCGTCAACTCCCTCGGCAACTCTCTGAACTCCGGGTCGACCTCGACTCCCCAAACTATCGTCTTTGGGACGCTGGGACCATTCCCACTTCCCGAGGAACAAACTGCTCCTTCCAAGAAGCAGAAGCTCGCCTCCTAACGTGTCACTACCATGACACCAAAGGCGAGCACCAAAAAGCCTGAAGCCCGTGGCACCCCCACGAAGCCTCGACCCAC
Organism: Litsea cubeba; assembly: GCA_012931725.1. Classification (NCBI taxonomy): domain Eukaryota; kingdom Viridiplantae; phylum Streptophyta; class Magnoliopsida; order Laurales; family Lauraceae; genus Litsea; species Litsea cubeba. The sequence continues at coordinate 52,590,975 of CM022953.1, forward strand.
AAACAACCAGGTCTATCCCAAGACTTGGTCTCCAAGACCTTAACCAAAACAAAGAAGGTCCCAAACATCCACCAAGCTAGCCTAACTGGCCCCACTCAAGGAGAACCAGTTCTACCCACTTGCTTACATGAAAGAGGAGAGACCCATCTCCAACCTAACTCCCAAGTCAGCCCAGCATGAGCCGGCTTATTCCTACGAGCCCAAAATCAAGTCATACATTACTAGGCCTCTACAAGCACTTGCTAAGGCCTACAATCTTGCAGTTCGACCCTTCATATCTACAGGGGCCGAACTCGAAAAATTAAAAGCCTCGCTGCAACAGGCGAAGGACCGGGTTCACATCCTATCCTTGCCCTGCCACAAAGAAGACAGGCTTGGCTGCTGCGCCCGAGGGAGCACATCCTTCATTATCAAAGCCTAGCCAGGCTGATCGAAGCTCAAATTGCTCGTCGTATATGCCGCCGCGCGTCGTATCGACAAAAGAGACTAGAGAAGCAAAGGACCCAGCCTCCTACACTTCAAGTCTCTCACAAATGGGTCGAAAAGGAAAGACCCGACCAAGTTGCTGCTGTCCATATGGTTGGAAAAACCAGAAGCCGCCAAAAGTCAGTAACAAAAATCCATGTCCGACGTCTGGTGACCCGCAACGTCTCCAGGACAAGAAGACATTCATAAGAATCCCCTGCTCCTTCAATCCAAGGACGACAGAGTGATCCTTCCTCAAGCTCTTCATAAAAAAGAACGAGCCCCAGCTCAGTCACCAGGACGGTTTCTTCGTTCGAATCCTGAGGGATGAACGTTCTGGCTACAAATTCTAAGCCACCACCTCGCAATCCACCTCAAGATGATGCGCTCACATGCATCCAGCAGTTGGAACAAGGCCAATAGAGGATTGAAACTCTAATGGAAAACATTCTCCACACCATCCAAAATCAGGCGAACAATGAACTTCCTCCGAATCATCAAGATGATGAGGTAAATGGAGAAGAAAATAAGTCACGCGCCCTCACCAAAAAGGACGTAGACAGTATCATCGCCAAAGCAAAAGAAGAGGATATACTCAAGGAGCATGGGGTCAAGCCACCATATCCCTTATGGATGGAATCGGTCCCGTTCCCTACAAAATTCAAGCATCCTACTCTCCAAACATATACGGGGGAAGGGTCAGCCAGACAGTGTTGGAATTTGAGATGCATTGAGTTGAATCTTGAAGCATTGGTGTGTTTGGTGTCTCAAGCATCAAATTGAGTTGGAATTCTTGTCAACACATTGTCACAAACATGATGATAAAGGCTGGAGTTGATTGAGCTTAAAAGGAGAATCAGAGTTGAAACAGTCAGGAACTCAGAATTCCTGAAGCAGAGCACGCGGTCGACCGGGCTCTTCATGCGGTCGACCGAGCAAGAAGAAACTTGCAGAAAACAGAAAAAGGCACCTCTCAGTTATTTTCGTGACACAGTGTGTCTTCGGTCGACCGGGCCTTCAGGATGTCGACCGAGCTCGATAAGTGACTATTTCCAGATAGTGTATGATGTCGACCGAGCACAGTATGATGTCGACCGAGCACGGGAACCAGAGTTGCGCAGAATTAGAAGTTTTGCACGAAAATTCAGCACAGTTATCTAATTTGTTTGGGACTCTTTCTAAACGAATTGTAGCCCGTTTTAAACACAATTAGGGGTTACTAAAACCTATATAAAGGCATGTATGGGTCGTTCTAAAGAGACACCAGAGAGAGAGAAGAAGAGAAGAGAAAAGAGAGAGAGTTCTTGAGAGAAAGCTGGTGCTGTTGCTGTGTGCTGTTGTGCTGCATCTTTCTACAGCAAGTGTGGACGAATTTGAAGCCTCATGAAGATGGTATTTTCGTTCATAAGATAAGTCTCTCTTTTATGCTTTAGATTTCTATTTGTAAGGGATTGAGAGAGAGAGAATTGTTGTTAGTAAGGACCTGTTTAAAAGAGATCACTGATTCACCCCCCCCCTCTCAGTGATCACGAGATATAACAATTGGTATCAGAGCGTAAGGTTTCCCTTGATAAGCTTAACACGCTAAGGGTGATCTTTGTCAAATCACATGGCAACTAGCACAGCGAATATGAAAGCACCGTTGTTTGATGGTTCTAATTACACCTTTTGGAAGATTAGAATGCAGGCCTTCATCAAATCTCTTGGCTATGATGTCTGGGAGACTGTCAGAGTCGGTTACAATTCTGCCATTGTACCCACTGATGCTGCAACGAAGAAGTTAGCAGACAACGACTCTAAGGCGCAGAATGCACTCTTTAGCGGCCTTGTTGACAGCGAGCTGATCAAAGTTATAGCATGCAAGACAGCCAAGGAAATCTGGGATAAGCTGAAAAGCATCCATGAAGGAGATGAGAAGATCAAAGAAGCGAAATTGCAAACTCATCGCTCCCAATTTGAGTCTCTTCGCATGGAGGATAGCGAGAATGTTGATTCTTACATGCAACGGGTGAATGAAGTCACGAATGACATTCGTGGACTAGGAGAGGAGATTAAAGAACCAGTCATCGTCAAAAAGGTTCTAAGATCTCTCCTTCCCCGGTTTGATTCTAAAGTCTCAGCCATAGAAGAAGCCAAAGATCTGAACGAGTTTTCAATGGATGAGCTGCATGGTTCTCTCACTGCCTATGAGATGCGCATAGGTAAGACGTCTTCATCGGATAGAGAAGCGGCCTTCAAAGTTCAGAAAAAGGCAAAAGAGATTGCTGGTCATGATTCTGATGATGATGAGCTTGAGGCTCAATTTATTAGAAGGCTGAAGAAAGGAAGCAATGGCAAGTATAAAGGGAAGCTACCCTTTAAATGCTTCAATTGTGGCGGTGTTGGCCACTTTGCTGCGAAGTGCCCGCTGAAAGAAGACAATGATAATGACTCTTATGTTGATAAGAGTAAATGGAAGAAGAATTTCAGAAAGAAGGGCAAAGCAAAGAGCTTCATCAGTCAGCATAATGACAGCACGTCTGAATCTTCGGACGATGATGAATCAGTCGAGGCGACTGAAGCACTCTTCATGGTTACTATTGAAGAAGACGATGAGCAAGAGCTGGAAAACGAAGAGGAGGCTGAAGTGAATCTTGAAGAAGAGCTCATTGCTGCACTTGAGGAGCTTAGCAAGGAGCGAAGATTAAGTAAGAAAAATCTGAAACTTCTTCATGAATCTGAAATTTCAGTTATTGCTTTGAAAACTGAATTAGAAGAGTATAAAAGAATGGTAGATGTCCTAGAAATACAAATCTGTACCAAAACTGAGGAAGTGATGAAACTTGAGAATGAAATCCTTGGAGCAAGGACTGAAAATATGCAAATGAAACAAAAGCTCAAGGAGTTTCAAGCTATCAATGGTACATTGAAGCTGAATGAAATTTTGAAAGTTCAAAGACCCCCTCACTTCAGATTTGGAATAGGATTTGAGAATGGAGAATCTTCTAAGGTTACACCTTCTGTAGAGACGGTGTTTGTAAAGCAAGTTACTACACCTTCCAATTCTGTGAAGCCCACACTGCCTAGAAAAGAGCCCATTCAAGTGAGAAAGGACATGAAGCCTAACCAGCCATATAAAAGATACAAATTTTATGGCTATTGTTATCATTGCAATAGGTATGGACATAGAAGGGCAGATTGTAAATTCTATGTGAGAAACAGCCCAATTGTGAGAAGGAACCCTTTCTCAATCCTAAATAGCCACAATATTGAGTGCTACAAGTGTCATAATTTTGGACACATGGCTAGGGATTGTAGGCTGCCTACTGCTAAACCAATTCAGGTTGAAAAGAAACCCAAGTTAGTCAAAACTTGGAGGGCAAAGAAAAGTGCAGAAAAAGGCAAGAAATCTCTCATTGTGCAAACCGCTTTCAATGCACAAAAGAAGACAGCACCATGGGTCCTTGATAGTGGCTGTTCGAGTCATATGACTGGTGATAAAGAAAAATTCATCAAGTTACAGCACTATGAAGGTGGTTCGGTAAAGTTTGGTAACAATGATGGTGCCAAAATTGTTGGAAAAGGTGTTGTTCAGCTGATGGCAAACAAGATCAGATCTGAAGAGGTCTTATATGTGTCTGGATTGAGACACAATCTGTTGAGTGTGAGCCAGATCTGTGATAAGGGCCACGAAATTGTTTTTACAAAGAATGGGTTTGCTATCAAGAAGAGTAGCAACGGCAAAACAGTGGCTACAGGGTCAAGGACAGCTGGAAATCTTTACACCTTGTCAGATGGAGCTGAAAAGACATGCTTATTGAGTCGGTCAGAAGAGAGTTGGTTGTGGCACAAACGCCTTGGGCATCTAAGCTTTGGCAACATGTCAAAGATTTGCAATTCAAAGGCTGTTAGAGGTATGGCTACAGTTGAAAAGCCTTCAAACCCCATTTGTGACTCTTGTCAAAAGGGAAAGCAAACGAGGGTAATGTTCAAGACGAAGGAGCATCATACGAAGAAACCTCTTGAGCTGGTACACACTGATCTCTGTGGACCGATGCGGACTCAAAGCACCAATGGAGATAAGTATTTTATGCTTTGCATTGATGATTTTACTCGCATGACATGGGTATTATTTCTTAAGCATAAACATCAAGCACTTGATCGGTTCAAAGTGTTTAAAGCACAGGTTGAAAACATGCTAGGGAAGCAGATCAAGACGCTAAGGTCTGATCGTGGAGGCGAATTCACATCTGATGAATTCACTAAGTATTGTGAACATCATGGCATCCAAAGACAATACTCAGCCCCTAGAACTCCACAGCAGAATGGAGTTGTTGAGCGCAAGAACCGCACTGTGCAAGAAATGGCACGCACCATGCTGGTTGAAAGTAAGATGGCTGATAAGTATTGGAAAGAGGCGATTCATACGGCTGTTTATATTCAGAATCGTTGCTTGATCAGGCCACATGAAGATAAAACACCTTATGAGCTATGGTTTGGAAGAAAAGCTACAGTCAAGCACTTCAGAGTCTTCGGTAGCAAGTGTTACATCAAGCGGCTCGAACAAAATCCGGGCAAATTTGCAGAAAGAGCCGATGAAGGTATTTTTCTGGGTTACTCATCCTCTAGTAAAGCTTACAGATGCCTTAACAAAAGGACCAGAAAAATTATTGAAAGTGCTGATGTTAGAATTGATGAAAACCATGAGTCAAAGAAGGTAACTCATAATGACAGTCCAGTGTATGAGGACTCGAGTGAGATTGATGATGAAGTGGCTGAACCTGATTCTGAAAAGGCAAAAGATGATTCAGAGGATACTTCTCCTAGAAAGAAAAGTACTTGGGTAGAGCAACACCCTAAGGATCAAATCATTGGAGATCCTGAGGCCGGTGTAAAAACTAGACAAAGTGTAGTTAGCAATTACTCACTTGTGTCCACCATTGAGCCCAAGACAGTAGCTGAAGCTAGTCTAGATGAAAGCTGGGTTAAAAGCTATGCATGAGGAGTTGGAGCAGATTGAGAAAAACTCCACATGGGAACTAGTCCCTAGACCTACTGATAAGAATGTGATTGGTACTAAATGGGTCTTTCGGAACAAGCTGAATGAAGATGGTCAGGTCATACGAAACAAGGCAAGGTTGGTTTGTAAAGGCTATGCACAAGTTGAAGGCATAGATTTTGAAGAGACCTTTGCACCGGTGGCTCGTCTGGAAGCCATTCGTATGTTTCTTGCATTGGCTGCCTATAAAACCTTCAAGGTATTTCAGATGGATGTTAAGTCAGCTTTCTTGAATGGTTTACTTGAAGAAGAGGTCTACATTGAGCAACCTGATGGCTTTCTAATTAGCAAAAATTCAGACTTAGTTTGCAAGCTGAAGAAGGCTCTATATGGACTGAAACAGGCGCCAAGGGCATGGTATGCAAGGCTGGATCTTTATCTTCGCAAGATTGGTTTTGGAAAAGGACTAGTTGATAGCAATCTGTATGTCAAATCTGATTCAAGCAAACAGCTGGTGGTTATTGTTTATGTTGATGACATAATATTTGGAGGCAATGATGAGAATATGTGCAGGATTTTTGCTGAAGATATGACGAAAGAATTTGAGATGTCTATGCTTGGAGAGCTAAAGTTCTTCCTAGGATTACAAGTTCAGCAGCTGAAAAATGGTATTTTTATATCTCAGATGAAATATATAAAGGAAATGCTGAAGCGTTTTAACATGGAAGACAGCAAGCCCGTGAGCACGCCAATGACAACGAACACGAAACTTAGCAAAGATGATAAGGCTTCGTCCGTTGATCACACCACCTATCGTTCTATGATAGGAAGCTTGCTTTACTTGACTGCTACAAGACCAGATCTTCTACAAGCAGTATGTATGGTGGCTCGATTTCAAGCATCACCAACTGAGACGCACCTTACAGCAGTGAAAAGGATATTTCGATATCTAAAAGGTACTATGGAGCTTGGAATATGGTATCCTAAAGGTAAATCCTTTACTCTTGTCGCATACTCAGACGCCGATTGGGCTGGTTGCGTAGATGATCGCAAGAGTACAAGTGGTGGTGCATTCTATCTTGGTGATAGATTGGTAGCTTGGCACAGCAAGAAGCAAGACTCCGTCTCACTTTCGACAGCGGAAGCAGAATATATTGCAGCGGCAACTTGTTGTACGCAAGTGTTATGGATGCGGCAAATGCTCTCTGATTTAGGAGTTCCAACAAACAGATCCTACGCCGATCCTCTGTGATAACACTAGTGCAATTCATATCTCCAAGAATCCAGTTCAGCATTCAAGGACTAAACATGTTGCAATCCGCTATCACTTTCTCAAGGATAAAGTTGCAGATGGTGAGGTAAAGTTGGAATACGTTCCTACTACTGAGCAAGTGGCTGATATCTTCACAAAACCTTTGCCAAAGGAAGTCTTCGAGTATCTCCGAAAGAAATTAGGAGTTACTCATTCTCCTACACCTTAGGAGATGTGCCAGAAAGGGGGAGCAATGAATTCGTTGAATATCTTATTTGCTCCTAGATTGGTCCCTTTGGAATTATTGTCAAAGGGGGAGAAGATTATGCATGGAAAGGTTGATATGCATGTCATCTTGAGAAGGTTATCTGGAGATTGGTATCAAGTTATGCTGAGAAGATTATGCAAGGAAAGACTATATGCATGTTGAAGTTAGTCTTATGCTAAGAAGATGGAAATATGATAGCATGAGGAAGATGGAAGATTGGAATGAAAATTGGTATCAAGATAGTGAATGAGAAGATCATGTTCCAAGGGGAGTTTATTGTTCTAAAAAGGCTCTATGATGTCAACATGTTCCAAGTGTCTGTGTTGAAGTTCCAAGTGTTGCCAACAATTCCAAAGGGGGAGATTGTTGGAATTGAGATGCATTGAGTTGAATCTTGAAGCATTGGTGTGTTTGGTGTCTCAAGCATCAAATTGAGTTGGAATTCTTGTCAACACATTGTCACAAACATGATGATAAAGGCTGGAGTTGATTGAGCTTAAAAGGAGAATCAGAGTTGAAACAGTCAGGAACTCAGAATTCTGAAGCAGAGCACGCGGTCGACCGGGCTCTTCATGCGGTCGACCGAGCAAGAAGAAACTTGCAGAAAACAGAAAAAGGCACCTCTCAGTTATTTTCGTGACACAGTGTGTCTTCGGTCGACCGGGCCTTCAGGATGTCGACCGAGCTCGATAAGTGACTATTTCCAGATAGTGTATGATGTCGACCGAGCACAGCATGATGTCGACCGAGCACGGGAACCAGAGTTGCGCAGAATTAGAAGTTTTGCACGAAAATTCAGCACAGTTATCTAATTTGTTTGGGACTCTTTCTAAACGAATTGTAGCCCGTTTTAAACACAATTAGGGGTTACTAAAACCTATATAAAGGCATGTATGGGTCGTTCTAAAGAGACACCAGAGAGAGAGAAGAAGAGAAGAGAAAAGAGAGAGAGTTCTTGAGAGAAAGCTGGTGCTGTTGCTGTGTGCTGTTGTGCTGCATCTTTCTACAGCAAGTGTGGACGAATTTGAAGCCTCATGAAGATGGTATTTTCGTTCATAAGATAAGTCTCTCTTTTATGCTTTAGATTTCTATTTGTAAGGGATTGAGAGAGAGAGAATTGTTGTTAGTAAGGACCTGTTTAAAAGAGATCACTGATTCACCCCCCCCCTCTCAGTGATCACGAGATCTAACAGACAGCACGTTATCCACTCAAGATCTTGACGGGAACTATCGCGGATCAAGATGCACTCAAGATCCGCCTCTTTGCAAGTACCCTAAAAGGTACGACCTTTGATTGGTACTCCACTTTGCCGGAGGACTCCATCCAAAATTGGGCCATGTTAGAGACACGCTTCCTGACTCACTTCAAAGGAGGGGATCATCCCGCTACTATGGCTCAGCTGTGCAGCCTAAAACAGGGGGAGAATGAGTCAACCTATGACTTCATTCACAAATGGAAAGCAATGGCGTACAAATGCTCTGATGTACTGCCACAAGCGTCGCTAGTCGACATCTGCCGAAATAACATGAGAGCTAGAATCCGCTCCATGATCATCGGCAACAAATCAAAGAACCTGGGAGAACTCCCAGAAGCTTCCATGGAAACTAAAACGGTGATTAAAGACCTCAACAGTCAGAAATCATCAAGAAAAGAGCCAACCGCCATTGCAACTTCTAAAAAAAAAAAAAAGAGGTCCTCAATGTGCAAACCAAGTCAACTCCTCAGCTACCAAAGAAAGCTGAAAACAAAGCTGCTAGTAAGAGACCTGAACTCTCAGATGCCTTCAAAGAGCGAGTATAAAAGAAATACCCGTTCGATGAAGATATTAATGAAATCTTCGGGGCTCTCGTGGCAAACGGCAAGCTCACTTTGCCTGAACCCAAAAGACCGGGTGATTTTGGCAAAACCAACGATCCTCAATACTGTCCATACCACCAGATGATCTCGCATCCTCTCAATCAATGCTTCGTTGTGAGAGAAAATAAACAAGATGTGGAAAAACGGAGTCATCACCTTTGACAAAAACTATGGGTCTGCCTCTGTCAACATGGTGTCATGTGGACAAACATCAAAATCACCAAAGAAGAAGATCACTACTTCCTTCAAGGTGATAAACAGAATCCAAGCGTCCGAAGAACTGGTTCCTTACCCAACACCAGACGGATAACCCATATGGGTACATCCCGATCTCTTGGAAGATAAAAACTGGGAGATCGTGAAAACAAAGCCTACAGCTCAACAGCGAAGGCAGGCTAGGAAACATCTCCTCAAGCTCAAACGGCAAGAGAAGACCCAGCCAAAACAAGAAGTCCAAGAAAAGGCAGAGGCCTCCTCTACCGCTTCACTAGAGGCAGCGAAAACGTCCCTTCCAGAGACTTCAAAGGGGGTAAGAAAATTCACTCTCAGTGATTTCATGCCACCTCAATTCAAAAAAAAAAAAAAGCCACGCAGGGGCATCATACTCTTGCAATTCGGTAGTTAGATTCTCTATTGATGGATATGAGTCCAGCGACACCAATGATGGATTCAAATCCAACTACACCGACGAGTGGGAGGAATCCCTTGAAATAGGAGAATATCTCTTCGATGAAGAATGGGTTCTTGAAACTTACCTTATGCCAGTAATCTGGTATAACCCCCTATAGCCACAAGGATCCTGGTCTGATGATGAAGAAAACCAAGAGGCTGTACAGGAAAATGCTGCTGGCCTAGCACCCATCCTTGCTCCAGTGGAAATCAACTATGTTGACCCGCAAAGAGTAGACGAAGTAGAAGATTTGGCTCCTATGCCTGAACAGGATCTTGCGGCATCTCGCTCTAGAACAAGAGCAAGACCGCGTCAACGAGCCTCCTCGCAATCCAGAGCCTGAAGGCCCTGAAGACCATCAGGTACATCCTCCCTTAACTCCTGAAAATGGAGAAAATTGCTAGATAGACGATCCTCTTACATCTGATGATGAGTCTGACTCCGAACAGGCAACGTCTCCTGTCGGAGCTTCCTGTAATGTGATAATTCGGGATTATAGCTCTTCCGAAGCCTCGTCTGATGAAATCACTTACACTCCGATGACGCCTAGCACCATATCCTCTGGGGCTACCTCGTCTCACGTGACTTTCACAGAGATAGCACCTTCTCAGGTTTCTTCTCCTGAGACTGTGACTTCAGAGCTCACACCCTTCTTGACTAAAGAATCCCCAGCTATTGATGCTTGGGACGATGAATTGGTCAACGAAGAAGAAAGGTTGCTGGATGTTGTTCAGGACTTGTTCCCGGAAAATGCTCCATGCAACACAGTCACTGAGGATGGCAACTCTGCTGCATATACATCCTCAGCAAATAAAAAACGACAGCCTCTTGATCCTGAAGACAATTTTCCAAATGAAGACCCTTCTCAAGAAGCTCTCGAAGTTGGTAGAGGCACCTGCTCTGGCCGGGACTACCACAAGAATTACAACCAATCTTCATTTACTTATGTAAATCCTTCGGGAAAAGATGTTGTAAGCGCCCCTAGTGGCAACAATGATGAACATGCAGGGCCCCAAGGAGGCTTTCAAGTATGACTTGGTTGAACATTTCAAGCACATACCTGCACGTCTGCACATCCTAGACTTATTGCGAATGTCTCTGCGCACTCGCGATAATCTCATTTCAGAATTACAAAAGCTGAATGAGGATGTCGACAAACATGCCCCGCAAGTCCTCCAAATTGAAATGGACTACCAGGTCAAAAACTCAAATACTTCCTCAAAGGTAGAAAAGAAGAAAACTGAGGGATCATGCATCGAATGCCTCTCGGTTCAAAGGCAGCCAGTGCAACCATCGCCTTCACTAAGGAAGACCTCCTACTTGGCGAAACAAGGCACAACTGACCCCTGTACTTCACAGGGTACATCAAGAAAATGCCTATGCACATAGTTCAGATCGACTCAGGTTCTGTACTCAACCTCATCTCCACTTCGGCTCTCAAAGAGTTGGGCATCCCACCCAGCAAGCTGAGCCACACATCTATATCTATCTTTGGATACGACGGGAGTACTCAAAGGACTATCGGCAAAATAAGGTTCAAGTTGCAGATCGGTGATCTTATTTCTGAGGTCACTTTGTATGCAATAAAAAACCCTTCATGTACAACATCCTTCTCGGACGCCCCTGGATCCACGAGAATGGTGTTGTCCCTTCAACTCTACATCAATGTATCAAATTCGTCGGTGACGACGGAATGATACATTGAGTATTTGCGGACAGAAAACCCTTCAAAGGTAAAGAAGACCACTTCGCAGACTCTCAGATGTATGAAGGTGAAAAAGAAGAAGAGGAGATGGCATCATTTGCCGAAAATCTCTAGAAAGATAAAGGCAAGGCTCCTCAACAATCACCGGAAGAAAACAAACCCTCCGGCAAACCCGAAGAGAGCAGTCAACGTCCCTTCGTCATCTCCCTCAAACCACCAAAGCCATTGGTCCTCACAACTAAAGTGAAGAAGGCAAAGCAAAAGCCTGGGGGCAAACTTGATGTCTCTTTCGTGTCTATCATGCAAGAGACGGATTCGGATTCAGAGCCAGAAGATGACACATCGTCAAGCCAAGCTGACACTCAAGAAGTTCAGCCTGCTCTTACTCCAATGGAGACACCTGCTGATGTAGAAGATCCTATATATTCTTCCATCGTTGTTCCAGCAACTTTAGCAAAGGAAAAGCCGATCTTCTTCCATAGATCAGATGCTTCTTCATCAAACTTCATGCTTGAAACTTTCCAAAATGAAGGTAGGCCTCAACTATCCTTATATAGTCCTGTGGCACAAGCTAATACGAAGAAAATGGGCACTGACGCTCAAAATCCAGTCGGTTTGGGAGAAGGTGCGGTATTCTCACTCATTGGGGCCCGCCTTGACCAAAAGCCAGCTGGAAGATTGGAGACTCTACGGCCATGTAGAAAAGTCTTCACACGGGTTAGGGTATGATCCCGACACTCCTTTAAGACAGTTGACACAAAGGCTTGAAAGTCAACTTACCGACTGATGTGATCTTTATCAATCATATAATACCGCAAGTGCACAGGTGTCTAGTTGAGATAGTGGCAAGAACGGGTCGAACCCACAGGGAGCTAATTAAAGAAACTTTTAAATTAAGAAAACTAATTAAGTAACAATTAAGGAAAGTTTTGATTATTTAGAAATAAAAGAAAGCAACTAATTTAGAAATATGAAAACTACCAATTAATGAAAGTGATTAGAGCATAGGAATCCAATAAGCATCCACCAATTATTTATCAAGTAATCCTAACTTATTCCAATTTTTACTTCAAATCAAAGACAAATCAATGTTTTTAATTTGGAAAATCTAACTTTTAAAAACCACTTTTTAATTATAGAATCCAAAACCCAAGACTTCCTTCACCTCATAAAAGATAAAAATCAATCTAAGCACTACCCATCAAAAGTAAGTATAAACCATCAAAAAGATCTAAGTCCTAAGCATGGCCTATCAAACCTAAGCATGGATAGTCAAAAATCAATTTTTATTTTCAGAAATTAAGAATGGAGATTTGCCTAGGGCACGAAGACAAGTCTATTAATCATTAAGAACATAAAGACATGCAAACAAGTTAGAGCTACTAGACAAATAAAAAGCAATCACTTATCTTCATCCATCGCTCTAATCAAAACTAGCCCGCCATTGTAAAGAATACTTCTTGATTTTTCATTAAAAATTGCATCTTTACAACTTCTCCTTCACAACAAGTACTTGCTTTGACAAGGCCCAAAGCTACCAAAATAAAAACAACTAATGGAAAGGAAGAAAGAAAGAAGAGAATTGGAGAGAGGGTTGGAAGTGAGATGCTTCTCCATCCCCCTTTTGGGTTTGTTTTATAGTTGTTGATGCCTCCTTTTTAGCAAAGAATCTCCTCTCTTTTAGGACTTGTTTCCTTAGTTGTAGAGATTTCTTGCTTAGGACTCAAGCTAGGCTTCACACTTGGAAAGAATTTGAATTGGAGGGGATTAGTTACTAGGTGTGGTCTCTTGAGCTCTAAGTCTTGCCAAATTGAACTCCTCAAACATCTCTCATGTTGCCAATTTTAAAAACTTTTTGCAATTCCCGCATAGAATTATATCAGCCAACTTCCCGAGGTCATATCTCCCTCAATATAGCTCCAATTTATGAAATCTTGGACTCCACGATATCTACTCGAAAAGAGCTTTCCAACAGTAGGTAGATTGCACCAATTCGATGCTCGGTTTGAAAGTTATGGCCATTTCAATTTGCTACCCCTGAAAATTCCGAAAATAATGGCAATTAAGGGAACTTCTATGTTTGGCATGCAATGGAGTGTGTGGAACCCATGTTGGACGTTCAAGGAATGTTTGGACTCTTTCTTTGCTTGCTTATTTGATTCTCTTTCCATATTTGGCATGCTTCTTTACTTGCAACTTTGACTACTCAACTCCCCTTGCAAAGTTTCTAATTTTCTCTCTTTCTTGTTTCCAAATTTAGCAAGTCAACATCATCTTTCCAAATCTGAGTTTCTTTTTATTCTTTGAGAATTTTCAACCTTTCCAACTCCACCAAGATGCCAAGATATGTGGGCCCACCATGAAGGGTGTCCCGCCTTTGATCTCTCTCAAGTTTCACCAATGCGGTCCCACTCTTGATTTCTCCTGCATAATAAAAATAAATAATGTCAATAATAATCAAGTGTGAGGAATCTAGATGGACTATGCATGGGACTCTACATGCCTACTTAATGCACCAAAAATACCCAACTTTCCAAAAATAACACATGATGTCAAAATTAGCAAATATGCATTAGTGAAGCTAAAAAAACTAATTTTGGGTGATGAATGAGATGAAAACCCTAATTTCACAAAAGTCATGCAATGTAATGAATTTTGACCAAATTTGACTAAGATTCCAACTATGATGCTTAAATGCATGAAATCATGAAATTAAGTGTAATTATATGCAATTAGCCTAATTAAGTCCACAAATGCATATAAAATGATGAATGAAAACTACAATTTTATGGACTTATCACACCCCCAAACCAGCTTTTTATTAGTCCTCGAGCAAAATAAGTGAAGAAAGAGAAGTTTATTACCTAACTTAAGAAAAAGACAAATGCAGAAAAACAAAAATAATGCCACTTTCGCTGGCCCTCTCAACTGCATTTAGCATATGCAGTAAGCCCTTAAACCCCTAGGTTCCCCCTAGTGGACGAGTTGTGCCTCGTGAGGGTTTGCAGTGAATATAGCCACAAAATTCATTTATCCTAAAAACAAACATAGAAATAAAAACAAAGAAACTTTTTTTTTTCAAAAGGAAATCAAGTTATCTCGGATATTCTTTGTAACCCAGAATAGTCAAAATCTCAGACTTTTCAAAATTCAGTTCATCCTTCTAATGTCAAGCTTTTTTTTTTTCTCTTATTTTTTTTTCAAATACCAAACTTTTGTGTGCCTTGTGCAAGTGTATACATCCAATCAATCTTTCAAATGTTCCGCTATGATGTCATGAAAACAGAATTCTCCCTCAAATGCTTTGATCTTTCCTAGATTTAGTAACTCATAAGTTTCCCTCTCAAGGCTACTATGACGGCTTTCGCACTACTGTATTTTCAAAGGCTGCGAGATGCATCTCTATTTTCATTTTTTTTCTTTTTTTTTTTTGCAAAGACGCACATGTGACTATGCAATGCCTAGGTCCCTTAAGCTTTCTAATTAACCCATGTAATGAGCATTCGGCCAATGACTCCCAAACCAGATGGCTTTAGGGCACTAGGTATGTAAATACCCCTAAGGGCTTACTGGCTCGAGTTAAAAAGGCTACGAACCCAAACTAGTCACAAAACTTTTTATTCTTTTCAATACTACACTTTTTTTTTTGTTCCCTTGTCTCTGGCACTGATGGAGTTGGCCAGTTGGCCCATCTGATATTCCAGTTTTGCAATTGATTGTGTGGTAGCATTCAAGCTCTGAACAGTGCTTTGCTGGAACTGGAAGGTAGTCTGAGCTAACAGTTTCATGGTTTCCTCAAGAGAATCTATCCACTGATTTTGTGGATTGGGGGTGAAATTGGGCTTTTGGAAACCGAGTGGGGCATTGGACTGAGATTGAATGGGCTGAAATTGATGGGCCTGTGATGGGCCACCCTGAATTGGACCATTGGTCCAAGAAAAATTAGGATTATCCCTCCAACCTGGATTGTATGTGTTGGAGTATGGGTCATACCTCTGACGATTATCAAAACGAGTGTTTTGATAAAACACATTCACCTCCTCAATAGACTCGGTCTGACCCAAAGTTGTTGGGTCAATCCCTCCATTCATGGCCTAATTATATTTCAATGACTCCAAAGTGTTTGGAGTAGGCTTTTGGTTCAATTCTAAGGCCTCTATTCTCCTCACCAGTGTAGCCAATTTGGCCACTGCCTCAATTTTGGGTTCAATCTTGAACATCCCCCCTTTTTCAGGAATGGTGGGTTTGATGGGCTCCCTCTTGATAGGGGCCCACTACAATGTATTTTCAGCGGTTTCTTCCAAAAATGTCCATGCTTCATCCGCTGTCTTCTGTGTAAACTGCCCACTACAGAAAGATTCCACCATTTGCTTAGTAGGGTAATCCAAACCCTCATACACGATCTGGACCAATCGAATTTTTTCAAATCCATGGTGGGGACACTGGATTAAGAGGTCCTTGAACCGTTCCAAATAACTGCAAAGTGTCTCCCCTTCCATTTGATGGAATCCATTGATGGCCTGCCTAATCGAAGCAGTTTTCTGCTTAGAGTAGAATTTTTTGTAAAATTCTTCGACTAGCTTGTCCCATGTAGTGATGGACCCGGCCTGTAAGGCATAAAGCCAAGCTTTAGCCTTTTCTTTTAGGGAGAAAGGAAATAATCTAAGTTTAAGGGCCTCCTCAGTCATGTTATTGATTCTCATGGTCCCACAGATGTCCTCAAATTCCCTAACATGTTGATATGGGTTTTCCTGATCTAGCCCACAGAATACTGGGAGCATCTGGATCATGCCAGATTTCAGCTCAAATGTAGCATTGGTCTGAGGTAGGGTGATGCAGGACGGTTGAGTTGTCCTGGTGGGGTACATGTAGTCCTTCAAAGTCATGGGTGGGTCCACTTGATCAGCCATCCTAACAATTTCTTCAAAGATGGAAGACTTTCCGATAATGGTTAAGGCTAATTCGGGCTCTATCCTGACTAACCTTTTACTCTTGCGTACCCAATGTTTCTCTCTCTCAGGTCTAGAGCGCATGCAACGGGTTCAACCTTAAAGAAATGCAAGCCTAATCTATATGCGGGCCCTAATGGTCTTACTAGATGATGCACAAGCAGTCAAGCACAAAGATTGAGCACAAGAAATTATCCTAGGGTTAGCCTAACTCACTAGACAGCTCCTAACTGGTTTGAAGAGTGTACTAATGCCTCCAATTCGGTCTTATGAAGTCAAATCGACCAGGTAAGTCCCCAGGATGAGTGGTGGGGTCACAATGCACTTGGCAAGGGTCCCGCTTAAGAACCAAACTCCTAGAACAAAGACTTTCACCCTTTTTGGTAGGGACAGGACTTACCTAGACATCAACTTGACCAAAGAGCGCAACTGGTGTAACCTTTTGTGGTCTTCGTCCTACTGAGCTCGAGTCCTATGGTCTCGTTGCTACTTGATTTTAATTAAAGTTAGGATCCTAATGTGAGAGATGGTTAAACTTTTTGGGCAAGGATTTGGTGATGAAATCCAGTCCTTATCTTTCTGGGGTCGATTGCCCTTAACTAAGTGTGTGTCCAATTAGATGGTGTGTCAATCAAGCATTCACACTTTGCTAAAATTAAATCATCCAAGCCCCACTTGCAAGTAAAAGATTCGTGGGGTAAAGTTTAGAAATTCTTACAGCGGGTCCACGCAAATTCTTTAAACTGTGCAAGCTTAACCTTTTTTTTATAAGAATTTTGCAATTCTGAGAGCAACTTGTTTGCTTAAAAGCAATTCCCGCGATTTCCTTCCTCTTTTAGAGTGCTACAAAACTCAGATTGTAACCTCAAAGAAAACAACTAAAGTGTTAGATCTAAATAAACTACTAAAAATAGTTGAAAATTGTTAATGAAATCCCTAAATTGAAAAATCAACCTAATCTAAATTTTAAAAACCTAAACTATGACAATTTGAAAGAAAGAATCAATTCTAAAACTCCTAATGCAGTCCTAAGTTAAATGAACACATTGCTGTCAAGTGCTGAAAAAAATTCCAAGTGTTGAAACCTGTTGCACAGGCCCGACTTTACAGATCTGTACGACCACCTTTTATTGATTAAAACCTTAAAAAAGTGACTAGGATGTAATCTCCTAATATGCAAGAATCAACAAAAAAAAAACAGAGACTAAAAAGGATAAGAAACAAAGAAGTTATGCTATCATGAAATTGGCTACTTAGCCCAGTTTTGCTGCAGAATGCAGAATCTGCCTGACTAATTGGCCCTGTTCACGGCACTAAAAGTAGGGCTTCCAAAACGTATTTCTTTCTGGAATTTTTATGGTTCAAATTCAATGTACCAAAGTCCAATCCAGCAAAATTTCAAGTCCAAAGGAGTCCGTTTGGCTGGTTTTAAAAGTGCGAACTTTTGGGCAAAAACCAGGCCAAATCTGTCACAAAATTAGTGCAGAAATTTGTTTTTTTTATTCAACCACTGGCAATCAGTCCGAAAATTATTGAGAAATCAGCAACCAAAACATGAAAAACAGTAACCACAAATATTAAGAAACACAAAAACTAAACCTAATGCAAGCTATGAATGAAACTAACTACAAAAATATGCCATGATATGCAAAAAAAATGCTAGAAATCCTAACTAAAAGATTCTTTTCAAATTGGCTCCCCAGCAACGGCGCCAAAAACTTGATGTGATATTTATCAATCATAAAATACCGCAAGTGCACAGGTGTCTAGTTGAGATAGTGGCAAGAATGGGTCGAACCCACAGGGAGCTAATTAAAGAAACTTTTAAATTAAGAAAACTAATTAAGTAACAATTAAGGAAAGTTTTGATTATTTAGAAATAAAAGAAAGCAACTAATTTAGAAATATGAAAACTACCAATTAATGAAAGTGATTAGAGCATAGGAATCCAATAAGCATCCACCAATTATTTATCAAGTAATCCTAACTTATTCCAATTTTTACTTCAAATCAAAGACAAATCAATGTTTTTAATTTGGAAAATCTAACTTTTTAAAAACCACTTTTTAATTATAGAATCCAAAACCCAAGACTTCCTTCACCTCATAAAAGATAAAAATCAATCTAAGCACTACCCATCAAAAGTAAGTATAAACCATCAAAAAGATCTAAGTCCTAAGCATGGCCTATCAAACCTAAGCATGGATAGTCAAAAATCAATTTTTATTTTCAGAAATTAAGAATGGAGATTTGCCTAGGGCACGAAGACAAGTCTATTAATCATTAAGAACATAAAGACATGCAAACAAGTTAGAGCTACTAGACAAATAAAAAGCAATCACTTATCTTCATCCATCGCTCTAATCAAAACTAGCCCGCCATTGTAAAGAATACTTCTTGATTTTTCATTAAAAATTGCATCTTTACAACTTCTCCTTCACAACAAGTACTTGCTTTGATGTAACACCCCAACCCACCTTAATCTCGTTTTAGAGTTAATTAATTTAGATTAATTGCTTAATGGATGTTTTGATCTTGATTGGACTTGATTAGGTAGAATTAGTGGGGTTTGACCACTTACTAGGTAGATTATGACTTTTGGAGTGTTTTTGGGTTTTGTGTGTACTTAGAAAATTTTTGGGTTTTTAATGCATTGCATAGAGCATTTTATGGGCCTCAGCTTTCATGTCTTGACCCATCAAATTCGGATCCATTTAGGCCCATTTCCAGCCCACTTAATCACCCAGGCCCTTTCTTGCAATTTCAGTCCATTTCTGGACTTGAATGCAAGTGCAGGGAAAAATTGGCTTAAAAGCCTTAACCCCAGCCATTTTTGCTACTTCTCCTCTTGTTCTTCCTTCACTTCCAGCTGAGAGTTTTCTCTTCTCTTCTTCTTCATTTCTTCCTTCCTCATCTCAAGCAACAATCCAAGGATCCTTGCATGTGAGTCTTGGTAGAGACATCTTCATCTTCTCCATCTCATTTGCTAAGGGCTACATTTTCTAAGCTCAAGAACCTCAACCATCTCTACATTTTCTTACTCTTGGTAAGTTTCATCTTCCATTTCCTTTCTCTTGCTTCATATTAGTGTAAGAATGTCCTAAATTCGTGCATGCATCATCTTCTTCCTCATTCATTTCTTCCATTTCGTTTTTCACCATTTTAGGGCATTTGAGCTTGCATTTTGGGGATTCTTGATTAGAAGGGATTTGGAGTGTGAGAGCTAGCTTTCAAAGCACCAAGGCAAGTAAACTTATACATTTGTATGCATGATTTCTTGTTTGATTCATGAAGATATGTAATCTTGCTTAGATACCCATCTTTTGCTCAAAAATGGATTTTTGTGGGTGATTTCTTTTGTTAATGTCTATGGGTTTATTGATGGTTTTGATGAGCATTTTGGAAGCCCAAAGACACCTCTTGGTAGTGTTTTAAAACCTGATGGAATGCCTTGAATGGCTTGGGAGAAATCAAGAAGTTTCAGATTTTCGGAACCTAGGATTTGACAGTTCGCTCGAGCGAGCGTGAGTGAACGCTCGAGCGAAGGGCTCTCTGGGAGAGTTCGCTCGAGCGAACTTTGGTCCGCTCAAGCGAACAGCTCTCTGTCTCGGGTCCGCTCGAGCGAACATCTGGTCGCTCAAGCGAACCTGATACTTGCAGTATGCAGATTTTCCAATGACCATAACTTTTCAACCGTAAGTCCGTTTTTGGAGATCTACATACCGTTGGAAAGCTCATGATGTGTAGAACCCAACAAAAAGTGATTTTATTTGATTTGAGCCTTGGAAAAGATTATATGTTGGATTCTATATAATTGTGACAAACGGACGTCTCCATGAGCCGGACGTTGAACCGTAGCTTGATCTAGTTGATTGGCCTGATAGATGGACTTGTAGGATGTGCACCCTGGACTTTTATCATGACCACTGGGTTTGTTTAATTGTGGATATGGATTGAGCACCCTTACCCACAAAAGGGGCATTGTGTTCTTCGGATTGTAACCGTGCCAAATGTGTTCTATTAAGGGATTCGACATCCAAATTATGTAACGCCAAGGGGTCCTCGTAGCCCGATAATGTCGAACTCTTAATACTACCCTGAGTTGGACGGTGAAGACCACATGTGTCCCCAAGACCGTAGGCTTGGCTTGATTTCTGTCTTGACTCCGTATATGATCTGTATGTACATGCATTGCATTTCGTTTCCAGTATTCTAGTATGACTTGATCATGCTTCTGTTTAGTTATGTATTTTCTGTTACACATCTGTTGTGTTATATTTATTTCTGTATTTGTTCAGTATATTTCAGTAAGTTCCGATTTGTTATTTATATGTCTTGTCCTGTACATGTCCTGTATCTGATTTACACTGTCCTGCACCTGTTCTGT
The DNA here is from genome assembly GCA_012931725.1 of Litsea cubeba. Lineage (NCBI taxonomy): Eukaryota > Viridiplantae > Streptophyta > Magnoliopsida > Laurales > Lauraceae > Litsea > Litsea cubeba. The sequence goes on from CM022953.1 coordinate 52,611,507, forward strand.
TGTTTGTATATTGTACTCTATGAGTCGGCACCACTTAGCTTCGACCCTATCTAAGTCGGACCCGGCTAAGTGTGGGTTTAGTAAATTTCTGGCCCTCTGCAGATGGGAATATATTCTGAGGGTTTACCGGCACCCTAGGTCTACGATGGAGAATTCTGGGTACCTCTGTCTCCTAGTAGCACCGCCCTGTCCCGTCCTGATATTCTGCTCTCATTTTATTTCATGTTATATGATTAACTTGAGAGAACATAGCTTATGTGGGTGTGCCAACTAGTATGTTAATATATTTACCTGTTATCTATGACTCGTATGTCTCACGCTAAATTCATGCACTGATATGCCTAGTGATTATTCCTTCATCTCTTATGATTTATACCTGTCTGACTATTCATTTGATACATGTTATATGGACTGTATATGTTTGTCTTGCTTAGCTTAGTCTAATGGTGCTACACTTGGCGTTACAGGTGAATATGTCGACGCCATTACCCCGGAGATCCTTGAGGAAGAGGAACCTCCACACAACGTAGCAGAGTGGACTCCTGATGATGTCTTCTAGACATCCACTCGAAGAGAAAAGGACGTTTAATGACCCACTGACCGTGGCTAGGATTGCCACATATTTTGTAGAAACTTATAAACTTGTTTCGCTTTTGGATTGCAAACTTAACTAACTTACTTCTTCTCTTTCTATCTCTTAAACTTGAACTTTTAAATCTATGCTCATGGACCCTTATGCTCTATATCTTGATGATTATGTTGTTTTAATTGGATATCTATTTGACAAATTATACAGGCATGTTGAGAAATATAAACCTCACACGTGATATCTTGTGGGTAAATTCCGTACGTGGGGACCTAGAGTCAATGAGTTTGACTCGAATTTCCACGCGGGCGTGTGTCGCGCCTCGGGATGTATGAAATCTCGGGCTCGGGGCGTGACATACGTAAGTTGGTATCAAAGCATATGTTGTTCTAAGAGTATTTAAAATACTTAGAACGTTAGGGCACGATGTGAGGATACGATAGGACGTTTGGGTGTATCAATTCTTTTGGATTTTCTAGGTTGTTAAGTGTTTGTGCTAACCCAATTATTTTACAGAAAATGCCACCTCGTCGGGCTACCAATCCCCGAAATAACTCTAGCAGCAGTCAGGATCATGATGCTACAGTCTTCGTCGACCTTCAAGGTGTGGGAAACGTTCGTGTGGAGGAAGAAGATTTGCCACCTCCTCCACCTCCACCGCCTCCAGTTAATGATGGTGGATTGAGAGACATCTTGCAAGCTATGTCTGCGCAGCTAGTGAGGCAGAATGAGCAGATCATGAATATGATGAATAGGCAGGTCCAGCCTAGGGAGCAAGACCCTAACTCGCTCTATGAGAAGTTCAGGAAGCGTGGATCAATTGAGTTCACTGGATTGGAAGATCCTTTGGCTGCAGATGAATGGATTGTGCACACCGAGAATGTCTTTGAGACTATGGAGTGTACGGGTAGGCAGAAGGTAGCCTTGGCAGCTTCCATGTTTCGAGATGTTGCAGACACATGGTGGAAGAGTATCCGTACTCCTTACCGAACGATAGCAGATGAAGTTGCTTGGACCACGTTTGAGGCACAGTTTCGGAAGAAATTCATACCAGCTCATATCACCCGACAGAAGAAGGCGGAATTTCAGAACTTGAAGCAAGAATTGATGACCGTAGCTGAGTATATCCATGAGTTTACTCGTCTTTCGCGCTTTGCTCCGGAATGTGTTGACACAGAAGCTAAGAAAGTGGAACGGTTCATTGAGGGATTGAGGCCTTCTATTCAGCGTGATGTTATCATGTTTCAGCGACCTACTACTTTCGATGATGCGGTTGAGAGGGCGTATTCTGCGGAGCAACAACAGCAGAATATTATTCTAAATGAGCCTAAGCGTTACTTCACTCCTTCTGGCAAGAGTTCACCACAGCAAACCCAGGGCAAGAAATTCAAGCAAGGGAGCAGTTCTCAAGCAAGGCCAGTGTCATGTGTTCATTGTGGCAAGGCCCACGAATCGAGTCAGTGCAGGAGGATTCTTGGTCTTTGCTACCGATGTGGCTCTTCAGATCACGCGGTCAAGGATTGTCCACGCCCTGTAGGTGATGGGGCTAGAGGACAGCAGCAGCAACAACTTCAGCAACCAGCCCGTCCACCCATTCAAGCTCAACCAATCAGACAGGCTTTGCCTGGAGCTCAGAGGCCACCTCAGCAACAGCAGCAGAGACAAGTACAAGGCCAGCAGAGGCCTAGGCAACAAGGCCCAGTTCAACAGAGGCAAGGGCAACAAAGGCAGCAGCCACAGCAGCGTCCGAATGCAACGGGACGTGTTTATGCCATGACCAATGAAGAAGCTGAAGCTGCAGATACGGTTGTAGAAGGTAAGCTGTTTGTTTGTGATCATGAAGCTAGGGTTTTGTTTGATCCTGGATCCACACACTCTTTCATTGCACCGCACTTTGCTATGACGATCGGAGGTAGACCCGAGCAGTTGCAGGTTGTACTTGCGATTGTTACTCCAGTAGGCAGGAGGGTAGTTTGTGAATTGTTTTACCCACAGTGTAGAGTGCAGATAGGTGATTTGGTGATGCCAGCAGATTTGATAGTCCTAGCTATGCATGATTTTGATGTTATTCTAGGAATGGATTGGCTAGCGAAGTATCGTGCTTGTATGGATTGTTTCCACAAGACTGTGACCCTCAGGTTAGATGAGTCTAGTGCAGGAGTTATCTTTGAAGGGTCTAAGAAGAGGTTAGGTGCCAGAATAATTTCAGCTCTTAAGGCAGAGAGACTAATCCATAGTGGCTGTGAAGGATTCATAGCTTTTATTTCAGAAGATAAGCAGCCTAAGCAGTTAGAAGATATCCCAGTAGCCTGTGAGTTCCCGGATGTCTTTCCGGATGAAGTGCCTGGTTTGCCACCTATTAGAGAGATAGATTTTACTATTGAGTTAGTGCCGGGGACAGCCCCAATCTCTAGAGCACCTTACAGGATGGCACCTACAGAGCTGAGAGAATTGAAGATTCAATTGGAAGAATTGCTTGATAAAGGTTTTATTCACCCTAGTGTTTCACCTTGGGGAGCTCCAGTTCTATTCGTGAAAAAGAAAGATGGCACCTTAAGGTTATGTATTGATTATAGGCAGCTTAATCAAGTGACTATAAAGAACAAATATCCACTGCCTAGGATTGATGAATTGTTTGATCAATTACAAGGTGCAGCCCATTTCTCGAAGATTGATCTTAGGTCCGGTTATCATCAGTTGAGGATTAGAGAGCAAGATGTGGCTAAGACAGCTTTCCGGACGAGATATGGACATTATGAATTCCTAGTTATGCCTTTTGGATTAACAAATGCCCCGGGAGTTTTCATGTCTTTGATGAATAGAATCTTTGCCCCATATTTGGATCAATTCACAGTTGTTTTTATCGATGACATCTTGGTGTATTCTAAGTCTAAGGAAGAGCATGCAGAGCATCTGAGGACTTCATTGCAATTGTTGAAGGACAATCAGTTATATGCGAAGTTAGATAAATGTGAATTTTGGTTAGAGCAAATAGCTTTTCTCGGGCACATAATCTCTAAGGAAGGTTTGGCAGTTGACCCAGCTAAGGTAGAAGCAGTAGTGAATTGGCAAAGCCCGAGGAATGTAGCAGAAGTCAGAGGTTTTCTAGGATTGGCTGGATACTATCGGAGATTTGTTGAAGGATTTGCTAAGATTTCAGCTCCATTGACCAAGTTGACTAGAAAGAATATCACTTTTGTTTGGACTCCAGAATGTGAAGCTAATTTTCAGTTGCTTAAGGAGAAGCTCACTACAGCCCCAGTGTTGACTTTACCGACCGAGAGCGGAGGATTTGTGATCTATACTGATGCTTCGAGGGTTGGTTTAGGTAGTGTTTTGATGCAGAATGGCAAGGTAGTGGCTTATGGATCTAGGCAGCTAAGAGATCATGAGAAGAACTATGCCACGCATGACTTGGAGTTAGCGGCGGTAGTTTTTGCCTTGAAACTTTGGAGACATTATCTTTATGGAGAGAGGTTTGAAGTTCATTCAGATCATAGAAGTTTGCAGTACCTCTTCTCGCAGCAAGATTTGAATCAGAGGCAACGTCGTTGGTTGGAGTTGATGGCTGATTATGACTTTCCGATTCGGTATTTTCCGGGCAAAGGAAATGTAGTGGCAGATGCATTGAGCCGGAAGTCAGGCATTTTGGCCAGTTTGGTCGGAGAATGGGATTTAGTTGAGGTTTTCAGAGATTTAGATGTTGAGATAGAGTTAGTCAGTGAGAAGGTTATGTTGGCAGCCATGTCAGTTTCAGAACCGCAGTTGATTCAGCAGATTAAGGATAGCCAATTTCAGGATCCCGAGTTGGTCAAGATTAGAGACAAGATTGCAGATAAGCCAGATTTCAGACTTGAAGATGGTGTTTTGTATTTCCGGGATAGGTTGTGTGTGCCTAATGTTGGAGATCTTAAGGATCAGATTATGGCAGAGGCGCATCATGCGCGGTACTCTATGCATCCCGGTAGTACTAAGATGTACCAGAATTTACGGGGTCGATTTTGGTGGAACAACATGAAGAGGGAGATTGCTGGATTTGTTTCGAGATGTTTGACATGTCAGAAGATCAAAGGAGAACATAGAAAGCCTCCAGGACTTTTGAAGCCATTGAAGAGACCCAAGTGGAAGTGGGAACACATTACAATGGGTTTTGTGTCAGGACTACCAGAGACTTCGAGACACCACAATGCTATTTGGGTGATCGTAGACAGATTGACTAAGTCTGCACACTTTGTGCCTTTCAAGACAGGAACTAAGATGCATACGATGGCGGATATGTTTATCAAGGAGATTGTTCGATTGCATGGGATTCCAGCTTCGATTGTGTCAGACAGAGATAGTCGATTCATCTCAAGATTTTGGACTTCATTTCAGCAAGCTATGGGCACTCAGTTGACTTTCAGCACGGCATACCACCCGCAGACTGATGGACAATCAGAGAGGACGATCCAGACTCTTGAAGACATGCTCAGAGCGTGTGTTTTGGACTACAAGATAGAATGGGATCGAGATTTAGCTTTGTGCGAGTTCGCGTACAACAACAGCTTTCACGCGAGTATCGGGATGGCACCGTTTGAAGCTCTTTATGGTAGGAGGTGCAGATCACCGGTCTGTTGGGAAGAAGTCGGAGTCAGAAGCTTTCATGGACCGACCATTATTGGTGAGACTAGTGCAAAGGTCAAACTTGCATATGATCGATTGAAGACAGCTCAGAGTAGGCAGAAGAGTTATGCGGATCACCGGCGTAGAGATCTTGAGTTTCAAGTGGGAGATAAGGTGTTCCTCAAAGTTTCACCGATGAAGGGCACCATTCGATTTGGGCAGAAAGGCAAGTTGTCACCGAGGTACATTGGACCGTTTGAGATACGCAGCAGAGTTGGAGACTTGGCCTACAGATTGATATTACCTCCTAACCTTGCAGCAGTGCATGATGTTTTCCATGTGGCTATGTTGAGGAAGTATGTTCCGGACGCCTCGCACGTCATTGAGTATGAGCCTTTGGAGATTCGAGCAGATGCAACCTACGATGAGAAGCCTTTGCAAGTGATCGATGTCAAGGAGACAGTGTTGCGTACCCGGACGATTCGTTGGGTGAAGATCTTGTGGGAGCACCATGGTCCGGAAGAAGCTACGTGGGAGTTAGAGGAGCAAGTAATGAGGAAATATCCTCATCTCTTGACCGAGGTACGATTTACATTTGGAGGACCAAATGTCGTAAGGGGGGGAGGATGTAACACCCCAACCCACCTTAATCTCGTTTTAGAGTTAATTAATTTAGATTAATTGCTTAATGGATGTTTTGATCTTGATTGGACTTGATTAGGTAGAATTAGTGGGGTTTGACCACTTACTAGGTAGATTATGACTTTTGGAGTGTTTTTGGGTTTTGTGTGTACTTAGAAAATTTTTGGGTTTTTAATGCATTGCATAGAGCATTTTATGGGCCTCAGCTTTCATGTCTTGACCCATCAAATTCGGATCCATTTAGGCCCATTTCCAGCCCACTTAATCACCCAGGCCCTTTCTTGCAATTTCAGTCCATTTCTGGACTTGAATGCAAGTGCAGGGAAAAATTGGCTTAAAAGCCTTAACCCCAGCCATTTTTGCTACTTCTCCTCTTGTTCTTCCTTCACTTCCAGCTGAGAGTTTTCTCTTCTCTTCTTCTTCATTTCTTCCTTCCTCATCTCAAGCAACAATCCAAGGATCCTTGCATGTGAGTCTTGGTAGAGACATCTTCATCTTCTCCATCTCATTTGCTAAGGGCTACATTTTCTAAGCTCAAGAACCTCAACCATCTCTACATTTTCTTACTCTTGGTAAGTTTCATCTTCCATTTCCTTTCTCTTGCTTCATATTAGTGTAAGAATGTCCTAAATTCGTGCATGCATCATCTTCTTCCTCATTCATTTCTTCCATTTCGTTTTTCACCATTTTAGGGCATTTGAGCTTGCATTTTGGGGATTCTTGATTAGAAGGGATTTGGAGTGTGAGAGCTAGCTTTCAAAGCACCAAGGCAAGTAAACTTATACATTTGTATGCATGATTTCTTGTTTGATTCATGAAGATATGTAATCTTGCTTAGATACCCATCTTTTGCTCAAAAATGGATTTTTGTGGGTGATTTCTTTTGTTAATGTCTATGGGTTTATTGATGGTTTTGATGAGCATTTTGGAAGCCCAAAGACACCTCTTGGTAGTGTTTTAAAACCTGATGGAATGCCTTGAATGGCTTGGGAGAAATCAAGAAGTTTCAGATTTTCGGAACCTAGGATTTGACAGTTCGCTCGAGCGAGCGTGAGTGAACGCTCGAGCGAAGGGCTCTCTGGGAGAGTTCGCTCGAGCGAACTTTGGTCCGCTCAAGCGAACAGCTCTCTGTCTCGGGTCCGCTCGAGCGAACATCTGGTCGCTCAAGCGAACCTGATACTTGCAGTATGCAGATTTTCCAATGACCATAACTTTTCAACCGTAAGTCCGTTTTTGGAGATCTACATACCGTTGGAAAGCTCATGATGTGTAGAACCCAACAAAAAGTGATTTTATTTGATTTGAGCCTTGGAAAAGATTATATGTTGGATTCTATATAATTGTGACAAACGGACGTCTCCATGAGCCGGACGTTGAACCGTAGCTTGATCTAGTTGATTGGCCTGATAGATGGACTTGTAGGATGTGCACCCTGGACTTTTATCATGACCACTGGGTTTGTTTAATTGTGGATATGGATTGAGCACCCTTACCCACAAAAGGGGCATTGTGTTCTTCGGATTGTAACCGTGCCAAATGTGTTCTATTAAGGGATTCGACATCCAAATTATGTAACGCCAAGGGGTCCTCGTAGCCCGATAATGTCGAACTCTTAATACTACCCTGAGTTGGACGGTGAAGACCACATGTGTCCCCAAGACCGTAGGCTTGGCTTGATTTCTGTCTTGACTCCGTATATGATCTGTATGTACATGCATTGCATTTCGTTTCCAGTATTCTAGTATGACTTGATCATGCTTCTGTTTAGTTATGTATTTTCTGTTACACATCTGTTGTGTTATATTTATTTCTGTATTTGTTCAGTATATTTCAGTAAGTTCCGATTTGTTATTTATATGTCTTGTCCTGTACATGTCCTGTATCTGATTTACACTGTCCTGCACCTGTTCTGTTGTTTGTATCTTGTACTCTATGAGTCGGCACCACTTAGCTTCGACCCTATCTAAGTCGGACCCGGCTAAGTGTGGGTTTAGTAAATTTCTGGCCCTCTGCAGATGGAAATATATTCTGAGGGTTTACCGGCACCCTAGGTCTACGATGGAGAATTCTGGGTACCTCTGTCTCCTAGTAGCACCGCCCTGTCCCGTCCTGATATTCTGCTCTCATTTTATTTCATGTTATATGATTAACTTGAGAGAACATAGCTTATGTGGGTGTGCCAACTAGTATGTTAATATATTTACCTGTTATCTATGACTCGTATGTCTCACGCTAAATTCATGCACTGATATGCCTAGTGATTATTCCTTCATCTCTTATGATTTATACCTGTCTGACTATTCATTTGATACATGTTATATGGACTGTATATGTTTGTCTTGCTTAGCTTAGTCTAATGGTGCTACACTTGGCGTTACAGGTGAATATGTCGACGCCATTACCCCGGAGATCCTTGAGGAAGAGGAACCTCCACACAACGTAGCAGAGTGGACTCCTGATGATGTCTTCTAGACATCCACTCGAAGAGAAAAGGACGTTTAATGACCCACTGACCGTGGCTAGGATTGCCACATATTTTGTAGAAACTTATAAACTTGTTTCGCTTTTGGATTGCAAACTTAACTAACTTACTTCTTCTCTTTCTATCTCTTAAACTTGAACTTTTAAATCTATGCTCATGGACCCTTATGCTCTATATCTTGATGATTATGTTGTTTTAATTGGATATCTATTTGACAAATTATACAGGCATGTTGAGAAATATAAACCTCACACGTGATATCCTGTGGGTAAATTCCGTACGTGGGGACCTAGAGTCAATGAGTTTGACTCGAATTTCCACGCGGGCGTGTGTCGCGCCTCGGGATGTGTGCAATCTCGGGCTCGGGGCGTGACATTTGACAAGGCCCAAAACTACCAAAATAAAAACAACTAATGGAAAGGAAGAAAGAAAGAAGAGAATTGGAGAGAGGGTTGGAAGTGAGATGCTTCTCCATCCCCCTTTTGGGTTTGTTTTATAGTTGTTGATGCCTCCTTTTTAGCAAAGAATCTCCTCTCTTTTAGGACTTGTTTCCTTAGTTGTAGAGATTTCTTGCTTAGGACTCAAGCTAGGCTTCACACTTGGAAAGAATTTGAATTGGAGGGGATTAGTTACTAGGTGTGGTCTCTTGAGCTCTAAGTCTTGCCAAATTGAACTCCTCAAACATCTCTCATGTTGCCAATTTTAAAAACTTTTTGCAATTCCCGCATAGAATTATATCAGCCAACTTCCCGAGGTCATATCTCCCTCAATATAGCTCCGATTTATGAAATCTTGGACTCCACGATATCTACTCGAAAAGAGCTTTCCAACGGTAGGTAGATTGCCAATCCGATACTCGGTTTGAAAGTTATGGCCATTTCAATTTGCTGCCCCTGAAAATTCCGAAAATAATGGCAATTAAGGGAACTTCTATGTTTGGCATGCAATGGGGTGTGTGGAACCCATGTTGGACGTTCAAGGAATGTTTGGACTCTTTCTTTGCTTGCTTATTTGATTCTCTTTCTATATTTGGCATGCTTCTTTACTTGCAACTTTGACTACTCAACTCCCCTTGCAAAGTTTCTAATTTTCTCTCTTTCTTGTTTCCAAATTTAGCAAGTCAACATCATCTTTCCAAATCTGAGTTTCTTTTTTATTCTTTGAGAATTTTCAACCTTTCCAACTCCACCAAGATGCCAAGATATGTGGGCCCACCATGAAGGGTGTCCCGCCTTTGATCTCTCTCAAGTTTCACCAATGCAGGTCCCACTCTTGATTTCTCCTACATAAATAAAAATAAATAATGTCAATAATAATCAAGTGTGAGGAATCTAGATGGACTATGCATGGGACTCTACATGCCTACTTAGTGCACCAAAAATACCCAACTTTCCAAAAATAACACATGATGTCAAAATTAGCAAATATGCATTAGTGAAGCTAAAAAAAACTAATTTTGGGTGACGAATGAGATGAAAACCCTAATTTCACAAAAGTCATGCAATGTAATGAATTTTGACCAAATTTGACTAAGATTCCAACTATGATGCTTAAATGCATGACATCATGAAATTAAGTGTAATTATATGCAATTAGCCTAATTAAGTCCACAAATGCATATAAAATGATGAATGAAAACTACAATTTTATGGACTTATCACCGACCAAGCCTCAGCATCTCGTATCCATGAAGCCATCGATCTCCCTGGATATCTCTTCAATGAGTCATCTGACAAAGATCCAGGAAGCTCATCTAATTGGTATGATTTCTCTAATGATGAAGAGCAATTGTCCGATAACAGAGACGTATGGTATTCTGACCCAGAAGAACCCTCGTCTCCAAAAGAAGTACCTTACTTCGACCCAGTTTTAACAGGCGATTGGGATCATCTCATAGCAAGCCTTGAGAAGATCACTGATCAATAAGACCCATGGAAAGGAACAAAACCTTGGTTTGGAAATACCCTTGAAACCTTAGAAGGTGTCGTTGAGCTGGAAGCCTCGGAAAATATTGTGGAGGATCACCTTCAAACCTTCGAACAGAAGATCTTGTTCAAAAGATAGACTTGGGAACACTAGATAACCCACGTCCTGTATTCATAAGCAAGAATACAAAGGACGATGAGTTACCCGAGTATATCACTTTTCTTCGTGAGTTTGTCGATTGCTTCACATGGTCTTACGCTGAAATGCCTGTTTAGATCCCAAGGTAGCAGGCCACAAACTCAGTCTTCAGGAAGACATCAAGCCTGTCAAGCAGGGCCAAAGAAGATTCCATCCAGATGTGATGGATAAAATTGAACAAGAAGTTCAAAAACTCAAAAGCGTCGGCTTCATCCGTGAGGAACAACATCCTGAATGGTTGGCCAACATTGTCCCCGTGATAAAAAAAAATGGGCAGATCAGGGTCTGTATTGACTATAGAGACCTGAATGGCGCATGCCCTAAAGATGAATTCCCGCTCCCTATACCAGAGGTAATGATTGACAATACCTGTGGATTCGAGTGAATGACATTCATGGATGGCTTCTCTGGCTACAATAAGATAAAGATGCATCCTAAAGATGAAAAACATACATCCTTTCGGACCCCATTTGGCGTGTATTGCTACATTGTCATGCCATTTGGTCTGAAAAAATGCTGGTGCCACATATCAGAGGGCTATGGTGAAAATATTTCAAGATATGCAACACAAGATGGTCAAATGTTATGTTGATGACCTCACCGTCAAAAGCAAAAGAAAAGAAGATCATCTCGAAGACCTTCGAGAAGTCTTCCTCCGGCTTCGCAAACACAAACTGCGGATGAATCCTCTGAAGTGCTTCTTCGGCGTCTCATCAGGTAAGTTCCTTGGATTCCTAGTTTGGAAAGCTGGAATAGAGCTTGACCCCATAAAAGTCAAGGCTATTCTAGAAATGCCCTCTCCAATAACCTTGAGAGAATTCAAAGGGCTTAAAGGGAGATTGGCCTACATCGGACGGTTCATCTCCAATCTTTCGGGGAAATGCCGTCCATTCTCCCGGTTGATGAAAAAAGGTGTAAACTTTGTCTGGGATGCTGACTGTGAAGCTGCATTTCAAGATATCATGTCATACCTGACCAAACCTCCAGTATTAGCTGCTTTTACTACTGGGAAACCATTCATCTTGTACACAAAAGCCCTTGATCACTCACTAGGTGCTCTACTTGCACAAGAAAATGATGAAAGAAAAGAAGCCGCTCTATACTACCTCAACCGTACGCTAGTAGGTGCAGAGCATCGCCACTCTCCAGTCGAAAAAGAATGTTTTGCAGTGATGTTCGCCATACAAAAGCCACGTTACTACTTGTTTTCCAAGACAGTCTACCTGGTCTCGAGGATCAACCTCTTGAAGGTCCTTGTCATAAAAGCAGGTTCTCTCAATGCCCGACTAGCAAAATGGTCCATCCTTCTGTCATAATTTGATATTAGGTATGTACCGCAAAAAGCAATCAAAGGGCAAGCTCTAGCGGACTTTCTCACAGAGCATCCATTGCCTCAAGATTCTCCCCTCAGAGATGATCTCCCAGACGAACCAATCTACAATGTGGAGACTTTCTCACAAAATGTGTCAGACCCCGACCCAGGTTTGGAATATTTAATTATATTTTAACCGTGATTAGTGATAAGTGGGGTTAGTGGATGATTAGCTTATTTTGTTTAAGCTAGATTAGAATGTTTGAATAGCTTTGGGAATTTTCGAGAGTCGTTGATTTAGGCTTGACGCGGGCCGGGGCGCCAGTGTGTTGTGTGTGAACTTGGGGGTTTAACCTTGATTTTTGTAAAATCCCGAATTTTGTTTATTTTGACTCATTTCACTTAGATTATCAACTTTTATGTTTTGATCATTTGGATTTAATGATCAAAAATCACGTTTTTCGAGAAAAAGGGCAAAACTGACCTTTCACACAAAATCTGTACCCAAATTTTGAAAATTTCAGAAATTGACAAGAATATACTTTTTGGAAATTAGAAATTTTGTTGATCGTTTTTGTCTTCTTCGTCGTTCCCATTCGGGGCCCGCAAATGCCATTTTTAGCCTTATGAAGATTGGGACCCACAACCCCATCTTATAAGAGGAAGGGTTCTCTTCTTCCCTTCATTCTATCTTTCCTGCAACGTTTTGGAGCCAAGGATTTTTACTCTCTCCTAGCACTTTCTCTCTCCTCTGGAACACCCATCTCTTGGAGATTTCTTGAAGGATTGATCTCCTAAGCTTCTTCCTCCCTCTTCAAGCTTTCCAAAGAACCCCTTTTCAAAGGATTTGAGCTAGGGCAAAGCTCTCTTTTAAGCTTCTCTTCTTTGTTTGAACTCTTCAAGGTTAGCAATGGCTTTTCAATCTTGAAATCTTTGTTTTCCTCTTCATTTGGAGTGTTTTCATCATACATGCAAGAGTTTTCCCTTGAGATTTACAAATGTTTGATTTTAGGGTTCTTCTTGGGAAACTTTTGGGGGTTTTTGTAGATTTGGAGCTTGAGGCCCTATAGAGTTGTTTGAAGAGTGATTTATCTCTCCTTTTGGCTTGAGGCAAGTAAGTTTTCATATATTAAGATTTATTGATCTTCTATATTGTGAATGTTGGGTTTTTCTATGCATCTCTCTTCATTTCTACTTTCCCTCTTTGATCATTAGATGGATTACTTTGATATGTTCATGAAATAGTCTCATCTACCTTGAGTTGTTGTTTTCAACAATGTAAAGATTTGGATCAAATATGTTTAGCTAAATGGTGTTTAATGCTTCGTTAAAATTTGATTTGTTTAGGGTTTGAATGAATTATTGTGATGGTTCAATGGAGTTGAATGAAGATATGAGGGACCCAAGTTGTATGGAAGATACATATGTAAGAGAAGGAGGAGAAGGAGAACCAAAGGAAGAAGAGAGAAGTGTAGAAATCAGAAAAAGGGGCAGGAAAAACACCCCCTGACGAGCTGGGCAGAAGACCAGCTCGCTATAGCGAGCCAGTCCTCTGCCTGGCGAGTGTCAGATAGCGAGCTTGGGCCTGCTATAGCGAGCCAGGCTTCTGGAATGGGGTCTGTTTAGCCCATTTTTTGGGCTGTCTTAAGGGCCTCTTAAGACCTGTTTTGAGGCCTGATTTAGCCTGATTCAAGGCCTGCCTTAAGGCCTGTTTCAGCCTGTTTAAAGGCCTGCTCTAGGCCTGGTTACAGCTGGTTTAGGGCCCATGTTCTCTACCCATCCTAGGCTCATTAACAGTCTTCTCCTTGGTCCTTGTCTTCCCATAGTTTGGAGCCCAATTCAATCCTCATTTGACATATAAAAGCCCGGAAAGGATACTTTGATTTGAACTACTATATATAGTGAAAATTTATTGAGAAGGTGATGAAACCTCTTGATGTTTAAATTACCTGGGAATTTATTCAAGTCTTTACATACACTTTATCTCCTAAATTGTTAATGATCTTCAGTGGCACCAAATTCCTCAATTAATAACGACACTAGGAGACTAAGTGTGTGTTGAGACAAACCATGGTAAGCCTTTGAACCATTACACACTAAATTCATTTCATGTTAGAAAGCTTTGCCGAGTCCGTTTATAAATCAATTTAAATGTTTTGAGGGCTTTACCACATTTATGAACACTGATAAGACTACTCATCTTATTTTGCTCCGATTTGTCAGTATGTGAGATATGTATTTGTTCGGAGTAGTTTTCTTATCGATTTTGGAAATAAATCTTTATGAACGGATTTGTATCATTTCGAGGTTCCGAATTTTCACTCTAATGGCACCACTAAGCTTAGGTCACCTTGTCGGGCTGATCACCCGGCTCGGGATATTTAAATTATCTGCCAACTGCAGCTTGGATTCTGTCTGTACCGACCATGGCAACGGTTTTGTATCCGGTCCCACGTGTAGTGGCTACGGTTCTGTTTGATAACGACCTTGTTCGTTTCGGTCCACGATTAGTGGCTACGGTTTCTGTCTGCTCCCGTTACTTCGGTAACAGGAGAATTTAGCTATACGTGATTTGCCAATGTTTTATACGTTTGATATTTTATCATATGGTTCTTGTTTATTTCAACTTATTATAGTTTTGTATTCGTTGATACTTAAGATGTCGATCTTTTATCTTGTCGTTTCTATTATTTAGGATTTAATCGTAGTTCTCATTTATTAAATGTTTTACCCTTTCCATCATTCTATTATATGTTATATTTGCTTGCCAGACCGTCGTGTCTGACCCTTTTTGCTTGGTGCCAGATGTCGAGCCCCTTGCCATTGAGGCGCACTTTGAGGCGGACGCAGTAGTTATTATGGAACGTGAGTGGCAGCCTGATGATGTTGCTTAGATGTCGGGTTGCTTTTAGAGCTTCGACCACCTTTTGGGATAGATTCTATTTTGGGAACTTGTTGGTAGCCATTGTTGGCTTTTTTTTTTGGGGAAATTGTAATTATTGACTAATTAACTTTTGTATTAAACTTGAAACTAACTTTGGGGCCTATTCATAGAGTGTTTCTCATTTTGATACTAGACTTGAGCGTTCTCATTATACTCATATGTTTTGGACTTTCATGTTTGCTACAATGCTTCCGCGTAATTAATTCGTGTGAATGTGATCCTTATTAATCATTGTTGGATCGAATTTCGAGGATCCTTACCGCGGAAAACCTGTGGGAAACTAGCGTGTGCGGGCGGAATTTTCCGTCCCGTCGCGCCACGACCTCGGACTAAGGTCTTGTTTAACGGGTCCTCGGTCCGGGGGCGTGACAAAATGCCTCATGGGACATGTACTTTGACGGTGCAGCAATGACAAATGAAAAAAGACAGCTGATCTCAGGAGTTGGCATCCTCTTTGTTAGCCCCAACAAATACATGATTCCACACGCTTGCTCGTTACTGGAACCATGCACAAACAATGCAGCTGAATATCAAGCTCTAATCCTAGGATTGGAACTCACCATCGAATCTGGCATCAACATGATGGTAGTCTTTGGAGACTCTTAACTGAACGTTAACCAGATGAATCAAAAATTTGAAATCAGGAAGCCTGATCTGCTGCCTTACTACAATAAGGCACAATCGCTTCTGCAAAAGTTTGACATCTGTCATATCACCCACATTCGTAGAGGTGAAAACATACGTGCAGATGCCTTGGCCGGACTTGCCGTATCTATGGCAATCCAGGAAGGGGAAAACATGCAAATCACAGTGTGCGAAAGAAGAATCCTTCATCCTCTTAACACACACCAAGCAGTTGTTGAATACCACCGAGTGGTTGGAAGTCGGATCTCTATCCTTCAACCTTCAATCGGCGACTGGAGGGATCCGTTCATTGAATACACTATGTTTGGGATCCTACCTGAAGATCCAAAAGAACGGGTAAGCATCCAAAGGTGAACCCTAAACTTTCATCTGGATATTCCTTCAAAAATCGTTTACAGGAAATCCTTCAATGGGGTACTTGTACGCTGCTTGTCACAACAAGAGGCCGAAGAAACACTCAAAGAAGTTCATGCTGGTCTTTGTGGAGCTCATCAGGCTGGTCCCAAGCTTTACGATCAGATAAAAAGGCTAGATTATTACTGGCCTACCATGGTAGTTGACGCAATGCAATTTGCTAAGCGCTGCCAACAATGCCAAGCTCACGGAGATTTTGTTCACATGCCTCCAGAATGGCTACATCCTACAGCGATATCATGGCCTTTCGAAGCCTGGGGTATGGACATCATTTGTCCTATTTCTCCCCCTTCAAGTAAAGGTCATCGCTTCATCTTCGCCGCTACAGATTATTTCTCCAAGTGGTCAGAAGCATTTGCGCTCAAAGAAATGAAGACCTCATCAGTCCTTCACTTCCTACGCACCAACATCATTTGTCGTTTCGGCATACCCAAAAGATTCATCCATGATAACGGACCACAATTCCAGGATCATCGATTCTATAGGTTTTGCGACAAATACAAAATCCAAAGTTGTTATTCGACTCCATACAATCCGACAGCAAACGGATTAGCAGAAGCTTTTAATAATACACTCTGCAAAATCCTCAAAAAAATGGTCTTCAGTCATAAAAGATACTGGAGCGACAAACTTTCTGAAGCTTTGTGTGCCTATCGAACCACCGTTTGAGGACCAACCCATAGCACACCATTCTCATTGGTCTATGGATGCGAAGCTATCGTACCGTTGGAAGTACAAATTCCTTCCCTGAGTGTATCTTTGCAAAATGACATGACTCAAGAAAGCAATGTCAAATTGCGACTCCATGAGCTGGACAATCTCGATGAGAGACGGCTCGAAGCTCGATAAAGCATTGAACTTTACTAAGCACGCATGGCAGGATCTTTTGACAAGAAAGTCAGGCAACGCGCCTACAAAAAGGGTAACTTAGTTCTTGTGGTAAAAAGACCAATGGTCTTTGCTCACAACTCCAAAGGCAAGTTTGAGCCAAAATGGGAGGAACCCTACATCATCGACAAGGTTTTCTCCAACGGCGCACACGCACTCCTAAACATGGAGGGTGAGAGATGTATGCTGCCCATCAACGGCAAGTTCTTAAAGTGGTACTACCCTTGAAGACTTACGCAACTGGGTAAGAGCAATGCCTGTATGGCCAAAACCTGTTTCCAGGTACTCGCTCGTCAAACCCACTCTTTTTAGAATTTTCATATCAAATGTTGAAATTTCTAGAAATTCAAATAATGCTTACTTTCATCGTTTCATTGTTCAAAAAAAACTTCCAAGTTTAGGAGCCTCTCCCTGACTTGACCAAAATTTTCAATCCTTGAACCCAAAATTCATGGTTTGAAACAAAATCCGGATTCAGGGATTTCCACCCTAGTCCACCCAGCCTTTTACGGCCAAAATGGTTTTGGGTCAAAACTTACGACCCTCGTGTCTTTAAATAAAAAAAATGGTTTTTCAAAAACCGCGGGGAAGCAACACTTTGTTGACACTCGCACCAATCGGAAGAATGCAAACCATGTTCGACACTTCCAAAATCGCAGGGAAACGACATTTCGTTGATACTTGCAAAACCTCAAAGAAACCTAAAACCGTGGAGACGCAACATTACAGTTGATATCCACAATCCAAATTCCAAAGGTTCGAAAAAACCAAGAAATCGTGGAGATGCGACATTTCAGTTAATATCCATAACCCAAAGGTTCGAGAACACTCAAATTTCAAAAATCATGGGAAATGACATCAAGTCAGTACCCATGATGAGAATGCAAAATGTTATATTTTTCTCCATTAATATTTAGTCCTTTGTACCTATTTGATATCTAATTGCACTCATTATTCTTATATTTTGATTTAGGTTGCAAATGGAGGCGTTAAGTGCAAAACAAAGTTAATTGGGTAATTTTAGATGAATTTTCACATTGCTTCGCAAGCCGGGCAAAACTCTCTCATCCGAGCTCCGGTGGAGACGGTTCAAGATACTTTGGAATGTCAAAAGAAGGTGATCATATTTGATGCTGAATGGACGGAGCTGATTCAGGGCCAGGTCGAATTTAGAGGAAATCCAGCAGAAGGGCATTGTGGTAAATTTGAAGAAATCAGGAGTTCGTCGAAACATATCCAATATTGGGCTCAAATTGTGCAGAACTGAAATTGGAGTAACTTTAATTCTTGGGCTGAGTCCAACAGAAGCCTGAGTGAGAATATATGGTCAAGGAGAAGATTTTGACTAAGTTAAAATCTAAATTGATTTTATTATTATTAATTTCCATCTCCAATCCCCCACCACTTCAACATCTCTCCCATCTCACAGCTGTACTTTTCCCCTAATATCTCTCCAACGATTCTTTCCTATCTCTTAATTCTTTATTTTTTTTCTCTTTCCATCTTTTCTCATCTAAACCAACCATCTTTCTTTCCTTATTTTCCCTCATACGTCCACACCACCTAAATTCTCTCCTTTATCTAACCTAACTCTCCACCATAAATAACTCTTCCCCACCGCACGTTCTCTCTCTTTCTCTTTCTCTCTTCTCCATTTTTTTCTCTACTTTTCTTTACAAGTTTTTATGGCCCTGCGTGGCTAATTTTCTATAATTGGTCGAAGGAGATTGAAGCCTCGGAATAAATATTGTGAGATCTAATTTATTTTCATTGATCAATTTATGTTTTGAATATGGGTTGTTCTTCTGTGCTTAATTTTTTATCATGATTATTTTGTTTAATTGCTAGGATGTATACTAGTTTATTTTTCGTTACAATCTACTGCTAAATTAGAAATCAAATCCGAAATTGTTTGATCCCTCTAATTTGTGAAGCAACTTGTGAGACCCCGACCCCCAATCCCTCTGTTTAGTATTATTTTAATCGTGGTTTAGCTTTTAAGCGAGATTTGCGTTGGTTTGACCTTGTTTTTGAGTTTGACTAGATTTTTTCATAGACTTTGAGATTTTGAGGACCGTTGACTTTGGTTTGACCCGGTCCATATGATATGTATTTTTATGAGAAATTACTTCTGATTTCTAAAAATTATGAATTTGGTGTATTTTGACTCATTTTATGAAGTTTAACAACTTTCATGTTTTGACCATTTTGATTTGATTATCAGAAAATGCGTTTTTTGAGAAAAAGAGCAAAACTGACTTTTCACACTAAATCTGCCCATGAATTTCGAAAATTTCAGAATTTGGGGAAAATATACTTTTCGGAAAGTAGATATTTCGCTGATCATTTTTGTCTTCTTCGTCGTTTTCGTTCGGGGCCCACAAATGTTAGTTTCAGCCTTGTGAAGTTTGGGGCCCATGGGGCCCAACCCATTTATCCCTTATAAAGCCAATGAGGCTCTTGTCTTCTCTCCCACTCTTCATTTCCTGCAACAAAGAGGAGGAGATAGGGCTCTTCTCCCAGCCCTTTCTCTCTCCTCATGTATCTCTTGTTCTTTGATGCTAAAGGGAGATTTGATCTTCCCATCTCCTTCTTCTCCATTCAAGCTTCCTAAAGAACCCATTTGCAAGGATTTTGAGCTAGGAGAGACCTCTCATCCAAGCTTCTCTTCTTCGTTTGGGCTTTTCAAGGTTTGCATTGGCTTTCCAAACTTTAGATCTTTGTTTTCCTCTTCATTTAGAGTGTTTTCATCACTCATGCAAGAGCTTTCCTTGGAGATTTGAGAAAAATGGTTTTTAGGGTTTTCCTTGGAAATTTGGGGTTTTTGTAGATTGGGAGCTTGAGGTCCTAGAGCTTGGTTTGTGGAGTCTCATTTCTCTCATTTGATTTAAGGCAAGTGGATTTCCAATTAATATGATGGTTTCATGTATTTTGTTTCACATTATGTTGTTTCATGCTATGCTTTAACCTTTTTGTTCTTCATAGATTTGTTTTGGACAATGGAGTAATATGATGTGTGATTTCCACTTGTATTATTGTTTTACAATGTATTTGGAAGTTTGATTTCACTTTGAACACTTTGAAACTTATCTTTCCTTGTGTTTAGTGTTGTGTTCTAAGAATGGAGAAAAAGGTTTTGATTTAAGGGTGTTTGTTTGGTTAATTGAATGGCTAAAGAATGGTGATTTGATGAGTTTGGAAGGCCAAGGAAGGGTCCAAATTTTTGTGGAAACAAGTATGAAGAAAGAGGGGGGAAAAGAATCAAAAAAAAAAAAAAAAAAAAAGAGAAGCAAAGAGTGCATTTCTGCACTCTTCTCGGACCCAGCCAGAACTGGGTCCGCTCGAGCGACCCAGTGGGCCGCTCGAGCGGCCCAGGTTCTGGAAGGGGTCCGCTCGAGCGGACCCTGGGTCGCTTGAGCGGACCAGGGCCTGGTTTGAGGGACTTTTGGGCCCTTTTCAGGGCCTGGTTTGAGGGGCTTTGTGGAATAACTTTTGGGCCTGATTCAAGTCAGTTTTTGAGCCATTACAAATCTGATATCGGGTCATCTTAGGGCCTGATATTGGACTGATTTAAAACTTGTTTCGTGGGCTTGGTTAAGGTTCAGTTTTGGGCTGTTTTAAAAATTGTCTTGTGGGCCATTCAAGGTGTAGTTTTGGGCTTGTTTTAAAACTTGTTTCTTGGACCATTAAAGGATTAGTTTTGGGCTGTTTTTAAGGTTTGTTTTGTGGTCTATTCAAGCTTAGTTTTTGGACTGTTTTAAGAATTGTTTGGGCCATGTTTAAAGGGGCTATTTTGGGTTAAATGAGTAGGCTATTTTGGACTTGGATTAAGGCCAGCTATGGGCCTGTTTTAAAGAGTTTTGGGACTACTTGTAATACTTGGAAAATTTGTGAAATGGGAATGATGAGAGAATGAGTATATGTGAAATTACATGGGAACCTTTCAAGTCTCGATACGCACTTTATCGTTTAAATGTTGTGGAATTTCATTGGCATCAAACGTACTCCTTATTAATCAATGTTTAAAGGATAAAGGTGTATGGAGATGGTTCCTTGGTAAGTCATTAAGTCATTCTCCACTATCCATTCCATTTCAAGATAGAGAATGTATTTGTATTTGTATTTGTATCCTTTGGTAAAGTATTTTAAATAGCATCGATGATTTGTTATAAAATCATGGGGTCTTCCATATTAGAAAGGATTGATCGTATGATTTTATACAAATCACTTTGATGTGTATTTGAGCGGTTTACCATGGATATTCGTATATGTTTTCTCCGAATTGATTTGAAAGGAGATTGGAGTGGTTCGTCACATTCGGGATTTCTTCGATGAGACTATTATTTTGTTAAGACTAGTATTTTGAAAATGAAACCTCGAGGCAAGACGGGGCCGGAGCTTTGAAGTGTGAGCCCCTGAGCCAAAGGGATTAGTATTATGGTTTGATTTGTATCGGTTCAAGTTTTTGAAATCTAAAGGCACCACTAGGCTTAGGTCACCTTGTCGGGCTGATCACCCGGCTTGGGATCTTTAATCTGTCCGCCAGCTGCAGCTTGGATTCTGTCTGTACCGACCATGGCAATGGTTTTATCTGCCGGTCCCATTTGTATGGCTACGGTTCTGATTTTTGATCTGCCGGTCCCATTTGTATGGCTACGGTTCTGATCCTATTTCTAGTACCACGTTCAGTGGCTACGTTTCTGTCTGCTCTTGTTACTTCGGTAATAGGAGAATATAGCTATGTGTGGTTGCCAATGTTTTATCTGCGTATTACTTTGTTTTATGGTTCTTGTTGTTTTTACTCTTCATGCTTTAAATTGATTAATGTTTATGATGTCGATCATTTATCATATTATTGCTATTATTCGGGATTTGAAATGTATTTCCAACTATTAAATGCTTTATGCGGGCTACTATCTTTCGAGACATTCGTACTTCTGAGATTGTTCTTTTATTGCTTGATATTTATGTTCGGTCTTTCGATCGTTTCATCGTGATTTATTGTCATTATTGTCTAGACTCTTCATTCGGTTTTACGATGATTTCATCAGGTTTTATGTATGTTCTTTTGTTTCATATTACTTGATTATTTGCTTGCCAGACCGTCGTGTCTGACCCTGTTTATTTGGTGCCAGTTTCTTCTCTTTCTGTTTTTAGGTGATTGATCGGAGAAGGCGGTGGGACCGCCGGTCTGATGTGAGAGGCTGCCCATTGATATCACCTAGATGTCAAGTTTGGCACCGGAGTTCGTATCAAATCACTTGGGGTAGTATTCTGTCTAGTTGGATATTTTGTATGGTTTGTTAGCCTTTTTCTTTGGGTTGTAATTAAGACATTTGTTAACTGTAATTTGAATATGTGGGAAATAACAGATTTGTTACTACCAGCTCAGTGTGCTCAGATATATGACTTGTGCCAGTCTGATTATATGATGGTTATATGAGGTTGGTTGAGTGCGACACGGAACCCGATGGCCACGGATTCCGAGTCGTAACACCATGTTTAGCTTCCGCGAAAATATACTCTGATCGTGATGGAATTTGTTTATCCTCATTCACGCGGATCTTGGGAAACATAACAAAAGTTTCAAATTATCCCAAAATTTCGCACTCCGGGATCGGTTCACTGCAGGACCCGGTTTCGAGGTGTGACAGATTGGTATCAGAGCTGGTTAGTTTCTAGGAAATAAAATACTCTAGAGACATTAAGACGTGTGGTGAGAATTCGTTAGATTGTGTCGATTTGTTTTCTCGTGTCCTTGTTTCTTTGGATTTGAGTCAGCTTTTCTTTCAGTTCGGGAGATTTTGCTTGTCTTTTCTTTTAGTTCTGTTGTTAGGAGATTTGGATGACCAAATTTCCTCCTTAGTGGTGGGGAATTTAAAGTCTCCGTACTCTTGTTCAATGTCTTTTGTCTGTGCTTGTGTCGGAGACTGAGAACCCTCTGGACTTGGTATGTTGTTTTCGGAGAACATCAGCAGACTTTCAGCCTTCAGCATCTTCATTGTGGTAATGAGAGAAGACATGTGCATTTGCCAGCCAAAGTAGGACTTGAGCAGCATTTGAAGACCCCCTTTCAGCTAATCGGAGATCGTCATGCAATGTACCAAGGTAAGTAAATGTAGATTTTGGGTGGACTCAGACCATCTTTCCAAGATGAAGGACTGCAAAAAGGCATATCAGCTATTGATTCTATGGAGAGAGAAGTGATCCTTAGTTAGTAAGGCTGGAAGCTAGTGCCAGAGACTTAGGGATTTCCCGGACTCGATGAGCCTTGTCATAGTTTTGGTTGAGAAATTCTGTAACTTGTAGCTTAGCCAGTGTAGTTTTCAGAGGCAATACCAAGTGGATGGTTCGTTGTGGTCAAGATGATTTTTGGCAACAGAGGAAACCTTGGGAATTTCACCGACTTACAGGGTATTGGATTAGACAACGTGCAGATGCAAGAGTATACCTCAGTTTTGGTGATGTTCCTTTTCTTGGTGAGAATGATTTTCATGATGATTTCACCTTTTGTTATGTTTTTCTTAATGTCTATGATTTATCCTTGTAGTGTTTAAACAATGGATCTATGTTTCTTCTTTAAGGCTTATTTTGAATCATAAACTATATTATCATACTCTTCCCAGGAGTCGCATGATTTTGTTTTCATAAGGATTGGTGTTTCAAATTTTTGTTTAATCTCCTTAAGATATTGTTTTACAATGACCTTAGAATTTTGCTCTTGTTTTAATTCTCTTAAATGTTGACACTTACATTTCAAAACCTTGACGATTTTAAAATTTTGTACATGTTTGGTTGGAAATGGATTTCAATAAAACTTAAGGTATGGTCATACTACATGAATTTAATTTATTTTTGAAATCCTAATTTGAAATTGTTGAGTGTTTCAATGAATTGTTGGGTTGTGAAAACATAAATTTCAAAACAAATACCGCTGTTTCATATTCAAATTTTGATGAACTTTATTTATTAAGCTTTATTTGATGATTTGGAAGTTCAATTTCTATTATGTTTTAAAAATGGTGAAGTTCAACTAAGTAATTGTTTAGTCATCATGTTTAAGAATTTTAAGGTTTGTTTTGCATTGAATGGAATGAGTGGTAATAGCCCTTGGTTGAAGTTTGGAGGTGTATGAAGTGAAGGGATGATGAATGTCCGGATGTGTACTGGTTCAGTTGAAGACAAAGTTGGGTCTATGAGAGAATCAACATCATTCAAGACTTGGATTGAAAGTTTCAGTTCTTCAGGGATTGACATCAGATTAGTAGATGTGTTTTATTGATGACACAGTACCAGGGAAGAGATCAAGAGCAGCAGGTAGATAGAATCAGATGTGGACACGAATTCTGAGTACAGCACAGAAAGACTTGGAATAGGGAGTTGTGAGCACAGATTGGAATTCCAAGGTCGGCTTTACATGTCAAGGGTAGGAGAATTGAAGAGTGAAATCTGAAGAGGCGAGCCATGCGAAGTTTTGACACAGAACAGCTCAGCAGGTTATGGCAGTTTGACATCTGGGTTGTAGCAGACCAAGTCAGTGACAGGAGACCTATAGAATTTGGAGTTGGTGATTTCAGAACAAAGAAGGATTGACGGTATACTTGGAGGCCAGAAGCTGATGATGCATTTGAGGAACACAGCAAGAGCAAACATATGGAATTTCAGAATTTTACGGGATGAGGATTTTTCAGTGAAAACATGTCTACGATCACACCTTCATGCAAGCATCGGGAGCACCGTGTACAGCTTCGAAGGATTTAAGGCACAGAATTCCAAGCTGATAGAAAGAGGCAGAATTTACAGTTTCTTTGGACCGACAATGACTGCCGAGATAAGTAAAAGAAATGATCCAGTACAGGAACGACAGATGACACCAAGGATGATTAGAAGAATTGTTGAACTCTAGTTTGGTCAGAGGAGTATGTCCTGAACAGATATGTGGAACAGTGTGAAGCCTTCAACCGAATTAGAATGTGGTCGACCGTGCATCTCAACATCGGGTTTGATCAGAGAGTATCTCAGTTGCCGAGGTTTAGCATAGGGTGTCAGTGTTTTCGTTTGTCTTTTGGGTTTCTGATTTTGATTTGGTTTAGACCATTTGGAGGACCAAATGGGTTCTAAGGGGGGGAGGATGTGAGACCCCGACCCCCAATCCCTCTGTTTAGTATTGTTTTAATCGTGGTTTAGCTTTTAAACGAGATTTGAGTTGGTTTGACCTTGTTTTTGAGCTTGACTAGATTTTTTCATAGACTTTGAGATTTTGAGGACCGTTGACTTTGGTTTAACCCGGTCCATATGATATGTATTTTTATGAGAAATTACTTCTGATTTCTAAAAATTATGAATTTTGTGTATTTTGACTCATTTTATGAAGTTTAACAACTTTCATGTTTTGACCATTTTGATTTGATGATCAGAAAATGCATTTTTCGAGAAAAAAGGGCAAAACTGACTTTTCACACTAAATCTGCCCATGAATTTTGAAAATTTCAGAATTTGGGGAAAATATACTTTTCGGAAAGTAGATATTTCGCTGATCATTTTTGTCTTCTTCGTTGTTTTCGTTCGGGGCCCACAAATGTTAGTTTCAGCCTTGTGAAGTTTGGGGCCCATGGGGCCCAACCCATTTATCCCTTATAAAGCCAATGAGGCTCTTGTCTTCTCTCCCACTCTTCATTTCCTGCAACAAAGAGGAGGAGATAGGGCTCTTCTCCCAGCCCTTTCTCTCTCCTCATGTATCTCTTGTTCTTTGATGCTAAAGGGAGATTTGATCTTCCCATCTCCTTCTTCTCCATTCAAGCTTCCTAAAGAACCCATTTGCAAGGATTTTGAGCTAGAAGAGACCTCTCATCCAAGCTTCTCTTCTTCGTTTGGGCTTTTCAAGGTTTGCATTGGCTTTCCAAACTTTAGATCTTTGTTTCCTCTTCATTTAGAGTGTTTTCATCACTCATGCAAGAGCTTTCCTTGGAGATTTGAGAAAAATGGTTTTTAGGGTTTTCCTAGGAAATTTGGGGTTTTTGTAGATTGGGAGCTTGAGGTCCTAGAGCTTGGTTTGTGGAGTCTCATTTCTCTCATTTGATTTAAGGCAAGTGGATTTCCAATTAATATGATGGTTTCATGTATTTTGTTTCACATTATGTTGTTTCATGCTATGCTTTAACCTTTTTGTTCTTCATAGATTTGTTTTGGACAATGGAGTAATATGATGTGTGATTTCCACTTGTATTATTGCTTTACAATGTATTTGGAAGTTTGATTTCACTTTGAACACTTTGAAACTTATCTTTCCTTGTGTTTAGTGTTGTGTTCTAAGAATGGAGAAAAAGGTTTTGATTTAAGGGTGTTTGTTTGGTTAATTGAATGGCTAAAGAATGGTGATTTGATGAGTTTGGAAGGCCAACGAAGGGTCCAATTTTTGTGGAAACAAGTATGAAGAAAGAGGGGGGAAAAGAATCAAAAAAAAAAAAATGTGCATTTCTGCACTCTTCTCGGACCCAGCCAGAACTGGGTCCGCTCGAGCGACCCAGTGGGCCGCTCGAGCGGCACAGGTTCTGGAAGGGGTCCGCTCGAGCGGACCCTGGGTCGCTCGAGCGGACCCTGGGTCGCTCGAAGCGGACCCAGCCCAGTTCTGGGCCCTTTTCAGGGCCTGGTTTGAGGGACTTTTGGGCCCTTTTCAGGGCCTGGTTTGAGGGGCTTTGTGGAATACTTTTGGGCCTGATTCAAGTCAGTTTTTGAGCCATTACAAATCTGATATTGAGTCATCTTAGGGCCTGATATTGGACTGATTTAAAACTTGTTCGTGGGCTTGGTTAAGGTTCAGTTTTGGGTTGTTTTAAAAATTGTCTTGTGGGCCATTCAAGGTGTAGTTTTGGGCTTGTTTTAAAACTTGTTTCTTGGACCATTAAAGGATTAGTTTTGGGCTGTTTTTAAGGTTTGTTTTGTGGTCCATTCAAGCTTAGTTTTTGGACTGTTTTAAGAATTGTTTGGGCCATGTTTAAAGGGGCTATTTTGGGTTAAATGAGTAGGCTATTTTGGACTTGGATTAAGGCCAGCTATGGGCCTGTTTTAAAAGAGTTTTGGGACTACTTGTAATACTTGGAAAATTTGTGAAATGGGAATGATGAGAGAATGAGTATATGTGAAATTACATGGGAACCTTTCAAGTCTCGATACGCACTTTATCGTTTAAATGTTGTGGATTTTCATTGGCATCAAACGTACTCCTTATTAATCAATGTTTAAAGGATAAAGGTGTATGGAGATGGTTCCTTGGTAAGTCATTAAGTCATTCTCCACTATCCATTCCTTTCAAGATAGAGAATGTATTTGTATTTGTATTTGTATCCTTTGGTAAAGTATTTTAAATAGCATCGATGATTTGTTATAAAATCATGGGGTCTTCCATATTAGAAAGGATTGATCGTATGATTTTATACAAATCACTTTGATGTGTATTTGAGCGGTTTACCATGGATATTCGTATATGTTTTCTCCGAATTGATTTGAAAGGAGATTGGAGTGGGTTCGTCACATTCGGGATTTCTTTCGATGAGACTATTATTTTGTGAAGACTAGTATTTTGAAAATGAAACCTCGAGGCAAGACGGGGCCGGAGCTTTGAAGTGTGAGCCCCTGAGCCAAAAGGGATTAGTATTATGGTTTGATTTGTATCGGTTCAAGTTTTGAAATCTAAGGCACCACTAGGCTTAGGTCACCTTGTCGGGCTGATCACCCGGCTTGGGATCTTTAATCTGTCCGCCAGCTGCAGCTTGGATTCTGTCGTGTACCGACCATGGCAACGGTTTTATCTGCCGGTCCCATTGTATGGCTACGGTTCTGATTTTTGATCTGCCGGTCCCATTTGTATGGCTACGGTTCTGATCCTATTTCTAGTACCCACGTTCAGTGGCTACGTTCCTGTCTGCTCTTGTTACTTCGGTAATAGGAGAATATAGCTATGTGTGGTTGCCAATGTTTTATCTGCGTATTACTTTGTTTTATGGTTCTTGTTGTTTTTACTCTTCATGCTTTAAATTGATTAATGTTTATGATGTCGATCATTTATCATATTATTGCTATTATTCGGGATTTTGAAATGTATTTCCAACTATTAAATGCTTTATGCGGGCTACTATCTTTCGAGACATTCGTACTTCTGAGATTGTTCTTTTATTGCTTGATATTTATGTTCGGTCTTTCGATCGTTTCATCGTGATTTATTGTCATTATTGTCTAGACTCTTTATTCGGTTTTTACGATGATTTCATCAGGTTTTATGTATGTTCTTTTGTTTCATATTACTTGATTATTTGCTTGCCAGACCGTCGTGTCTGACCCTGTTTATTTGGTGCCAGTTTCTTCTTTTTTGTTTTTAGGTGATTGATCGGAGAAGGCGGTGGGACCGCCGGTCTGATGTGAGAGGCTGCCCATTGATATCACCTAGATGTCAAGTTTGGCACCGGAGTTCGTATCAAATCACTTGGGGTAGTATTCTGTCTAGTTGGATATTTTGTATGGCTTTGTTAGCCTTTTTCTTTGGGGTTGTAATTAAGACATTTGTTAACTGTAATTTGAATATGTGGGAAATAACAGATTTGTTACTACCAGCTCAGTGTGCTCTGATATATGACTTGTGCCAGTCTGATTATATGATGGTTATATGAGGTTGGTTGAGTGCGACACGGAACCCGATGGCCGCGGATTCCGAGTCGTAACACCATGTTTAGCTTCCGCGAAAATATACTCTGATCGTGATGGAATTTGTTTATCCTCATTCACGCGGATCTTGGGAAACATAACAAAAGTTTCAAATTATCCCAAAATTCCGCACTCCGGGATCGGTTCACTGCAGGACCCGGTTTCGGGGTGTGACACAACTAATATTTAATAATTTGCTGCTTTGGAAATTATTAGATATTAGGAAGAGCACCTGACAAAATTAAATGCAACCGCGTGTGCTTGTGTTATTTAGATTCATCAATCTCTCAAGGTCTTAATGTTGTTACAAGATTAAATCTTTGGCACTTGTCTTGGATTGTTTAGTAATTAGGGATAATTAGAGCGCGTGTTTACTATAAAGTACCTTCTTCGACGACTAGCAGAACGTTCTCTTCCTCCATGAACTCATCGGAAGCATCATCAACATTTGCGTCCATCGATGGTTCAAAGTCATCGAGATCCTGTGGCAAATCAGCTGACACAAAAAAAAATGTTAGCAAGTCAAGTCACAAAAAAAAAGCAAAAGAAGTTATACCAATTGGAGATTTTGGATTCACTCTAGAGTCCCTCGGTTCTTCTTCAAGTGCCCCCACAGGATCCGTCACCGCCTCATCAGTCAGGACCTCAGGCATCGCCAAGTCTTCTTCCTCTGCTAAAAAAAAGAAGAGAAAAGCAGAAATAGAAAGCAAATCAGAACATAGAAAAATCCCATGAAAGGAACGGAAAGATAAAGAGGAAAAATCATACCTTCACCGACGGTCTCTTCTTCTCGGCTCCTCTTTTCTGGAGGCTTGTCAACATTCCTTGGCACCTCCTTATTGATAGTAAGAGGGACTTTCATATCAGGAGAGTCTTCGTGTTGCTCCTTGCTACGATGCCGACTCCTCTTCCTCTTACCTCTATGGGCTCGCTTCCTAGAATAACCTGCCCCACTGTCAGAGTCATGTCTCTCACTTGACTCCTCGCTGGATGGTCTACCCTTATCAGTAGACTCCACGGAAGCTCGCCTCTGTGCCGCTTGCATCCAAGCGTCAAGCTCAGCTTCCTCCTATTCTAGCTTCTCTAAAGCCTCATCAGGTATTTCTCGAACAACTTCAAAACCAATGACGCCCTGGTCACTGAGAAAGCATATCTTGTGCTTCTCTCCAGAAAGGAAGGCCCAAACTTCCTCTCGCCGGACGCCATCCGACTTTCCATGGCCTTTTCCAGATGATAGCTTCACATCAAGCTCCTATTTGGAAAGCCCCTGATATGCCGAAAAGCTCTCCGCGAACCACTTCGCGAAGCCGGCAGTCTGGGAAGTTGACAATACAGGATAGGAAATCATAGCAATAGCATTTTCAGCACTATAGAAAGCCCATGCATTTTTCCCGTCCTGCAAACCTCCAAAGCGCTTCACCATACTTGAAGGCGCTCCAACAACACCTTGAGAAAAACACAACTGCAGCGCAAAGCGAGAAGGTACATACGGCTGGATGTCGATGAAAAGATGTCTACGGTACACCATCGTGCCGACACGTATGCTGAAAAACCACTCCTTCTCTGCATTTGTCAAGGAGTAATGCCTTCCCGACCCTACCCTGGTAGAGTCTCGGGAGGCACCAAAATCAAAAGTCTTCTTCCGCAACTCCGGAGAAAGCTTCACTGAAGACTGCCCCATCTCGACGTCCCTGAACCGTCGGATCCACATACAGGCAAACAAAAGTGATTCAGACACGGCTTTCTCCTTAGCCAGACGAATCATCAGAGGATCATCATCATGTGTAGCACCCAGCCGATGGAAGCCAGGACAGTGGTATACAAACCACGAATAAAAAATATGGGCTGAAAATACCCTGTTCATGGGAAGCCCAAGCCGAACCAAGAAAGCAGCAGCCTGCAGTTCGGTGCACAAGTAGGAGTAAAGAGCAGGCACTAAAGTAAGCCGCTCTTCAAACGCCATCTGACAAGCCAGAAAGATACAATGTGGCCTGATGTGCGTTCGATCTCCTCCAGCAAAAATAGCCTCACCTAGCCAATAAGTGAGGTAAATAGCGAGATCTCTTCGCAGTGCAATGTCAGAACAAATGGCGTCTGTACTCGCGAAGAAACGCCTCAACTCTTCTTGCATGGTCGAAGTCTTCTTCGAACCTAGATCTTGAGCCCTGGCTTCCCAGGTCGCACTATTAGAAGACTCCTTACTATCAAAAAAGTTGGGGAACGAAGAGCCAGAACTCTTCCAATTGCTGGATCTAACTTTTGAGCCCTCCTTATCCTTCAAAAAATCATAGAAGGTGACAAGCTGAAAGTACAGAAGCCTGAACTCCTCCGACTATTCCTCAAGGACGCTGTCGATTGGGCATGAACTCTTCATAGAGTTTGCCAAGGATAAGCAATCCAGAAATGACGCTCAACTCCTTCACCAATCTCATCATTCGTGACAACGAAGGTATTGGTTTGTGGAAGGAATGACTCCAACATAGCCGTGAAGGCCTCGTCGGAAAAGATCACGGTCCCCCTAAAGGCACGGAACGCATCAAAAATCCCGGCTTCCTTCAAAACGGCGCCACCAATCAGCAGGACGCGATTAGTCCATGACTTCCACTTGGAGTCAGCACTGAAACGGCCATGAAGTCGAAAAGGCTTCACCCAATAGCTGCCGTCACCAAATGAAAATACCAAGGCCCACCGGTCCCAAATTGACCGACGAATAATCAGAGCCCTGGTAGCCGCTGGCCGGCATCAACATGTCCATGTCAGCAAGCGACTTCTCCGCATATCCAGGAGAACCGCCAACAAAAACCCCGTTCTTGATTACATTTGTCCTTCTCACCCAGCTTGGAGGAACTTCCCTCTTAGAGCATGCGGGAGCAAGGCTCATAATCGAGATGGTGCGATCAAACGTCGACCGGGTAACAACAGTTCTCTTCTCACCATCAGCTGTGTAACAGAACTTAAAACATCTCCTCTGGTATGTCACGTCGTCAAGGACTGCATCACCAAAGAAGAAGGTAGGCTTGGGCAAAATCCTCTGATCGTCTATCACCCAAGGACGGTTGCTTACCATGATCTTATAAAATTCCTCATCCTTGAGAGCGATCTGTCGCTGCCTCATCTCATCTCTATTGAGGGAGTCGCACTCTTCCAAGTTTCTCTCAACATAATGGACCTTCTCCCAGGCCTGCTGAACGGCAGGATTGGAAGATCTAGCAGATCGATGAGGCACGCTTGTAGTAGTCTCTTTACCCTTGTTCGTTCTGGAGGAACCACCTGCAAAGGATGGAAAAGAAAAATAACATCATCAAAATGACAGAATTTCGCTAAAAGAAATCTGGCTAAGTTTTGACATGACTCCGGGGCAATTCCGAAGAAAAAAGGAAATACCCTTAAAGAAATAGAAAGCTTGAAGATGGGCTCAACGTTGTTGCGAGCTCCGAAACTCCAAACTTTCGAAACCTCAAAGTCTCCGTAAAATTAGGAAGGGCTCAACATCACTGCGAGCTCCAAAATTTCCAAATTTGTAAAAACTTTCAGGTATGCTATCACATCATGCTACCAATTCAATTTACAATAGAATGCATGCATGAACATTTTGGTTTGCCAAAAAATGCATTATCATGATGAGCAAAAAATAAAAAAGAAAAAAGAAACTTTTTCAAAAAAAAAAAGAGGAGAAAGAAAAGAACAAGAAAAAAGAAGAAAAAGAAAACTTTCTCAAAAAAAAAGGAGAGAGAGAGAAAAAAAGATCAGCAAAAAAAAAGAAGTAGAAAAAATGGGATTGGCCCACAGGCCACGTGGCTGTACGGCCCACAAAAAAAACATGCAAAAAAAGAGAGAAAACGCACGAGAGAAAAAAAATCACGTGCAAAAAAAAAGAGAAGGAAACATGTGGAAAAGAAAAGAAAAGAAAAGAATGAAACCAAAAAAAAAATTTTACCATCATATTTTCTACATGGAGTTTTGTTGAGAAATTGAACTTACTTGAAGCCATTGATGGAGAAGAAGAAGAAAAGCTTGAAGATTCTTGAAGAACTCTTGGTCTTGGAGCACTCTTGAGATTTTTGCAAAAGAAAGCAATAAGTGCAAGAGAACCAACTTCCCTTGCTTTTATAGAAGAGAGCAAACCAAAGAAGGAAACAAGAAAGAGGTAAGTGTTACTAATTAGTAACCTTACCAAAAGAAAGAAATTAGAAAGATTCTTTCCCAAATAAAAGATATCTTGAGGGATTCTCTCCCAAAAAGAAATCAATGAGAGATTTTCTCCCAAAAGATAGGAGGTTTGAGATATTCTCTCCGGAAGAAAGATATCTTGAGATATTCTCTCCCAAAATAAAGGGAACATGAGAGATTCTTTCCAAATAAATATATTCTTAGATATTCTCTATCCAAAGGAGATATTTTTAGATGTTCTTTATAAAAATGACACCATATGAGATCTAAGAAGTTTCAAAAGCTTAAGGTCCCATGGGCTAGCCCATATGAGTCAGGTTTGACCACCTAGGCACTAAAAAAAAAATTGGGCTTTTAGTCAAAGAGAAATCCCTCTTACCAAGAGCATTCAAAAATAGTTCCATGCCTCTTTTGAGTTGATTGGACGATACAAAAAAGAATTCCAAGCCCCATGAGCTTTCAAAAATCAAACCATCCAGCCTCATATACCAAATTGAGCCAAAATCTTGAAATTGACATTCCACAAAAATCCAACCAAATCCTGGTCCCCTAACTTGCCACATACAGCTTGTTAGGTCACAAGACCAAAACCAAAAACCAAAACCTGATCCCCTAACGTGCCACATACAGCCTGTTAGGTCACGAGATCAAAAAAAAATCGACCCCCCCAACATTCCACATACAGCTTGTTGGGTCACACGGTCAAAACCAAAACCCGACCCCCTAACCTGCCACATACAGCTTGTTAGGTCACAAGATCAAAACCAAATCCACGTCCCTGATGTCATCTTCAAAACTTTGCCTCGAGATGGTACGTGATTCCTTTCACTACCATAAAATCTCAAAAGGCCACTCTACCAAAAGAAAGACTGCTCAAAGACTCTTGGTCAAGTCACAAGCTCTCTTTCAAAAATCTATTTAAGGCACATTGACTACAAAAGTTAAGCAACTCATCGCTGTACCTCGAGGGGGCATTTGTTGACACAAAAACATGTGTCACTTTGCCTCTCCAAACTGAATAAAGCTACATGAAGTCGCAGCCTGCCCATAAATAGGTAATGCTACTTTAAAAATCAAATCTTGTCAAAATCAAACAAAAACTGCAAGATCCTTCAAAACAGCCAAAAGAGAAGTACATAGGAGGTTTCGGGCCATTTTAAAATCATTTGGCCTAACTTCGCTTCTCTGATAGCTGAACAGGAGTTCTCGGTTGCAACAGTATCAAAGACACCAAATCTTCGATCAGAGCCTATGGATGGTCTCAAAATACGTCCAAAAGGCTCCACGTCAAGTTCCAAGTCAAACCGACAAAGTTTGACCCTACATCACCCTCTAACAGCTAAATCAAGCCTCTCAGCGTGAGAACACCGAGGCCAATCACTCTGTTAGATATCGCGATCAACTGAGAGGGGGGGGGGAATCAGTGATTCCTTAAAACAGGTCCAATTTAACAACAAAAGCAAATCAATCACACAAGGACACCACAAGATTTTAACGTGGTTCACCAAAGGCTACGTCCACGGTTCAAAGACTGTCCGAACACCGTCCGGAACAGGTCTGTATCTATTAGTCGCACCAACGACAAAGAGCACCAACCCTTAAGTTTCAGATAGCACCAACTATCTAGGAAGCACCTACTCCCTTTACAATTTATCTGCACCAACAGATAGGATCACCAAACCCCTAACACCAGCACCAACTTGATGTTCTACAGAATTAAAGTAGAGAACTTTTCTACAGCCCTTCCCCTCTACAATCTCTCTTTCTCAATCCCTTACAAATTGATATTTAAAGCATAAACAGAGAGGACACTTATCTTATGGACGAATCACCATCTTCATGAGCACATTCTCGTCCACACTTGCTGTAGAAACTTGCCAACACAACTGCACATACCAACAACACCTTCTTCTCTCCAAAACTCTCTATTTTCTTCTCTCTTATCTTCTCTTCTCTTCTGTACTTAGGAAAACGAACCAAGCAAGCCTTTATATAGGTTATGGTAACCCTTAAGAGTGTTCAAATTAGGCTAGAATACGTTTAGAAAGAGTCCCAAATGAAATACACAAGAATCCTGAATTTTCGTGCACAACTTCTAATGTCTACGCAATTCTGTTCCCGTGCTCGGTCGACCGCATGGGGTCCCCGGTCGACCGGCGACACACTGTGGCACAAAATAACTGGGAGCTAACTGAAACTTTCTTCTGCAGAGTTCTCTTGCCCGGTTGACCGCATGAGGTGCCCGGTCGACCGACCACTCTGCTTCAGGAATTCTGAATTCCTGAACTGTTTTAGCTCTGTTTTCTCTTTGAAGCTATATCAATGCCACACTATCAACACCATACTTGTAACATTGTGTTGACAATAATTCCAACATCAATGATTACTTGAGATACTAAACACTTCAATGCTTCATAGACTTCTCAAGTCATCTCAAATTCCAACAATCTCCCCCTTTGGAATTGTTGGCAACACTTGGAACTTCAACACTTGGAACACTTCCCTGTCTTCAAAAAACAAACAGAATCAAGATCTTCACATTCACAATCTTGATACCACTCTCCCCCAAGCTATCATGGCATAACTTTTTCTTAGCATAGCTTTCTCCTAGCATAAGACTTTCTCCTAGCATAACATTCTCCCCCTTTGACAACAAGTCCAAAGGGACCAACCAAGGAGCGAATAAGATATTCAAGGAATACATTGCTCCCCCTTTCAAGCACAACTCCTAAGGATTAGGAGAGTGAGTAACTCCTAATTTTTTCCGGAGATACTCGAAGACTTCCTTTGGCAGAGGTTTTGTGAAGATATCAGCAACTTGCTCAGTAGTTGGAACATATTCCAACTTTACCTCACCGTCTGCAACCTTTTCCTTGAGAAAGTGATAGCGGATTGCAACATGCTTCGTTCTAGAATGCTGAACAGGATTCTTAGAGATGTGAATTGCACTTGTGTTGTCACAGAGGATTGGCGTAGGATCCGTTGTTGGAACTCCTAGATCAGAGAGCATTTGCCGCATCCATAACACTTGCGTACAACAAGTTGCCGCTGCAATATATTCCGCTTCCGCTGTAGAAAGGGATACTGAATCTTGTTTCTTACTGTGCCATGCCACCAACCTTTCACCGAGATAGAATGCACCACCGCTTGTACTCTTGCGATCATCTATACATCCAGCCCAATCGGCGTCAGAGTATGCAACAAGAGTGAAGGATTTGCCTTTGGGATACCAAATGCCAAGCTCCATGGTACCTTTCAGATATTGAAATATCCTTTTTACTGCTGTAAGGTGCGTCTCAGTTGGTGATGCTTGAAATCGAGCCACATACATACTGCTTGCAAAAGATCCGGTCTTGTAGCAGTCAAATAAAGCAAGCTTCCTATCATAGAACGATAAGTGGTGTGATCAACGGACGAACCCTTATCATCTTTGCTTAGCTTTGTGTTCGTTGTCATTGGTGTGCCCACTGGCTTGCTGTCTTCCATGTTAAAACGCTTCAGCATTTCCTTGATGTATTTCATCTGTGATATGAAGATACCATGTTTCAGCTGCTGAACTTGTAAACCAAGGAAGAACTTTAGTTCTCCAAGCATTGACATCTCAAATTCTGTCTTCATCTCTTCAGCAAAATTCCTGCACATTTCCTCATCATTGGCACCAAAGATTATGTCATCGACATAAACAATGACAACCAGCTGTTTGCTTAACTCTGTTTTGACATAAAGATTGCTATCAACCAGTCCTTTTCCAAAGCCGATCTTGCGGAGATAGAGGTCCAGCCTTGCATACCACGCCCTTGGCGCTTGTTTCAGCCCATAAAGAGCCTTTTTCAACTTGCACACTAGGTCTGAATTTTTGCTAATGAGAAAACCATCAGGTTGCTCAATGTAGACCTCTTCTTCAAGTAATCCATTCAAGAAGGCTGACTTTACATCCATCTGAAATACCTTGAAGGTTTTGTATGCAGCCAATGCAAGAAACATACGAATGGCTTCCAGACGAGCCACTGGTGCAAAGGTCTCTTCAAAATCTATGCCTTCAACTTGAGCATAGCCTTTACAAACCAACCTTGCTTTGTTTCGTATGACCTGACCATCTTCATTCAGCTTATTCCGAAAGACCCATTTAGTACCAATAACATTCTTATCGGTAGGTCTAGAAACTAGTTCCCATGTGGAGTTCTTCTCAATTTGTTCCAACTCCTCATGCATAGCTTTCAACCAACTTTCATCGAGACTGGCTTCAGCCACAGTCTTGGGTTCAATGGTGGACACAAGTGAGTAATTGCTAACTACACTTTGTCTTGTTTTAACACCGGCCTCAGGATCTCCAATGATTTGATCCTTAGGGTGTTGCTCTACCCAAGTGCTTTCTTTCTAGGTGTAGCATCCTCTGAGTCATCCTTTGATTTCTCAGAATCATTAGGTTCAGCCACTTCATCATCAATCTCACTCGAGTCCTCATAAACTGGACTGTCATGATGAGTTACATTCTTTGATTCATGGTTTTCATCAATTCTAACATCGGCACTTTCTATAATTTTTCTGGTCCTTTTGTTAAGACATCTGTAAGCCTTACTAGAGGAGGAGTAACCCAGAAATATACCTTCATCAGCTCTTTCATCAAATTTGCTCGGATTTTGTTCAAGATGCTTGATGTAACACTTGCTACCGAAGACTCTAAAGTGCTTGACTGTTGCTTTTCTCCCAAACCATAGCTCATAAGGAGTTTTGTCTTCATTTGGCCTGATCAAGCATCGATTCTGAATGTATAACAGCCGTATGGATTGCCTCCTCCCAGTATTTGTCAGCTAGCTTGCTCTCAGTTAGCATTGTGCGAGCCATCTCTTGCACGGTGCGATTTTTCCGTTCCACGACTCCATTTTGCTGTGGAGTTCTAGGGGCTGAATATTGTCTTTGAATGCCATGGTGCTCACAATAGTTAGTGAACTATTCAGATGTGAATTCACCTCCTCGATCAGACCTTAAAATCTTGATACGTTTTCCAAGCATATTTTCAACATGTGCTTTAAATACTTTAAAACGATCAAGTGCTTGATGTTTATGCTTAAGAAACAATACCCATGTCATACGAGTATAATCATCAATGCATAACATAAAATACTTATCTCCATTGGTGCTTTGAGTTCGCATCGGTCCACAGAGATCAGTGTGTACTAGCTCAAGAAGTTTCTTTGAATGATGCTCCTTTGACTTGAACATGACCCTCATTTGCTTTCCCTTTTGGCAAGAATCGCAAATGGGGTTGGAAGGCTTTTCAACTGTAGACATACCTCTGACAGCCTTTGAGTTGCAAATCTTTGACATGTTATCAAAGTTTAGATGCCCAAGGCGTTTGTGCCACAACCAACTTTCCTCTGTCCGACTCATCAAGCAAGTCTTTTCAGCTCCATCTGACAATGTATAGAGATTTCCAGCAGTCCTAGATCCAGTAGCCACCGTTTTGCCGTTGCTACACTTCTTGATAGCAAACCCATTCTTAGTGAGACAACTTCGTGGCCTTTGTCACAGATCTGGCTCACACTAAGCAAGTTGTGTCTCAGTCCATACACATATAAGACCTCGTCTGATCTGATCTTGTTTGCCTTTAGCTGAACAACACCTTTTCCGCAGATTTTGGCACCATCATTGTTACCAAACTTCACTGATCCGCCTTCATAGTGCTGTAATTTGATGAATTTTTCCTTATCACC
The DNA here is from genome assembly GCA_012931725.1 of Litsea cubeba. NCBI lineage: Eukaryota > Viridiplantae > Streptophyta > Magnoliopsida > Laurales > Lauraceae > Litsea > Litsea cubeba. Next base: position 52,649,727 of record CM022953.1, read on the forward strand.
TGTCATATGGCTTGAACAGCCACTATCAAGGACCCATGGTGCTGCCTTCTTTTGTGCATTGAATGTCGTTTGCACAATGAGAGATTCCTTGGAATTATCTTCCCTTTTCTTTGCCCTCCATGCCTTAACTAACTTGGGTTTCGTTTCAACCTGAAATTGGTTAGCAATAGGCAACCTACAATCCCTAGCCAAGTGTCCATAAATTATAACACTTATGGCACTCAATTTTGTGGCCGTTTAGGATTGAGAAGGGGTTCCTAGTCACAAACGGGCTGTTTCTAACATAGAATTTGCAATCAGCTCTTTTATGTCCATATCTATTACAATGATAGCAGTAACCATAGAATCTGAACATTCTTCCTTTCTTAGGTGGCTGGTTAAACTCCACAAACCTTTTCTTATTGGACCATCTCAATACTAGGCTGAAGTTGAAGCTTTGTAGCCTTAAGAGGTATGGCACTTTGTTTCATAAACAAAGAAGGTGCAGCTTTAGAGGACTCTCCGGTCTCAAATCCAATACCAAATTTATTGTGGAAGGGCTTTTGAACTTTCAGAATTTCATTGAGTTTCATTGTCCCTTCAATTGCTTGGAGCACTTTGAGTTTTTGGCGACTTTCCAAGTTTTCAGCCTTTGCTCTAGCGATTTCAGTTTCAAGTTTCATAGCCTCTTCCTTTTTTATACTTATTGATTTTCAAGGACTTCCACCATTCTTTTATATCTTCAACTTGAGTTTTCAAAGCAATAACTGAACTTTCAGATTCATGAAGAAGTTTCAGATTTTTCTTACTTGTTTTTCGTTCCATGCTAAGCTCCTCAAGTGCGGCAATGAGTTTCTCCTTCAAGATTGACCTCAGCCTCCTCTTCCTCTTCCGGCTCTTGCTCCTCTTCTTCTTCAACAGTAACCATGAAGAGAGCTTCAGTTGCCTCGGCTGATTCATCATCGTCTGAAGTTTCAGACGAGCTGTCATTATATTGACTGATGAAGCTTTTTGCTTTGCCCCTCTTTCTGAAATTTTTCTTCCATTTACTCTTATCACATAAGAGTCATCATCATTGTTTTCTTTCCGCGGACACTTCGCAGCAAAGTGACCAATACCGCCACAATTGAAGCATTTAAAGGGTAGCTTCCCTTTGTACTTTCCATTGCTTCCTTTCTTCAGCTTTCTAACTACTTGAGCCTCAAGCTCATCATCATCAGTATCAGCATCATGACCAGCAATCTCTTTTCCCTTTTTCTGAACTTTGAAGGCCGCTTCTCTATCAGATGAAGACGTCTTACCTATGCGCATCTCATAGGCAGTGAGTGAACCATGCAACTCATCCATGGTAAATATATTCAGATCCTTGGCTTCTTCTATGGCTGAGACTTTTGAATCAAACCGGGGAAGAAGAGATCTTAGAACCTTTTTGATGATTACTGGTTCTTTAATCTCCTCCCCTAGCCCACGAATGTCATTCGTGACTTCATTCACTCGTTGCATATACGAGTCAACATTCTCGCTTTCCTCCATGCGAAGAGACTCGAATTGAGAGCAATGAGTTTGCAATTTCGCTTCTTTGATCTTCTCATCTCCTTCATGAATGCTTTTCAACTTGTCCCATATTTCGTTGGCTGTTTTGCATGCAATTACTTTGACCAGCTCGCTGTCCACAAGACCACTAAAGAGTGCATTCTGCGCCTTGGAGTCGTTGTCTGCTAACTTCTTCATTGTAGCATCAGTGGGTACGATGGCAGTATTGTAACCGACTCTGACAGTCTCCCAGACATCATAGCCAAGTGATTTGATGAAAACCTGCATTCTGATCTTCCAGAAGGAGTAATTAGAACCATCAAACAAAGGTGCTTTCTTATTCCCTGTATTGGATGCCATGTGATTTGACAAGAGATCACCCTTAGCGTGTTAAGCTTATCAAGGGAAACTTTGCTCTGATACCAATTGTTAGATATCGCGATCACTGAGAGAGGGGGGGGGTGAATCAGTGATTCCTTAAAAACAGGTCCAATTTAACAACAATAGCAAATCAAATCACACAAGGACACCAGATTTAACGTGGTTCACCAAAAGGCTACGTCCACGGTTCAAAGACTGTACGAACACCGATCCGGAACAGGTCTGTATCTATTTAGTCGCACCAACGACAAAGAGCACCAACCCTTAAGTTTCAGATAGCACCAACTATCCTACTCCCTTTACAATTTATCTGCACCAACAGATAGGATCACCAAACCCCTAACACCAAGCACCAACTTGATGTTCTACAGAATTAAAGTAGAGAACTTTTCTACAGCCCTTCCCCTCTACAATCTCTCTTTCTCAATCCCTTACAAATTGATATTTAAAGCATAAACAGAGAGACACTTATCTTATGGACGAATCACCATCTTCATGAGCACATTCTCGTCCACACTTGCTGTAGAAACTTGCAACACAACTGCACACAACAACAGCACCTTCTTCTCTCCAAAACTCTCTATTTTCTTCTCTCTTCTCTTCTCTTCTGTACTTAGGAAAACGAACCAAGCAAGCCTTTATATAGGTTATGGTAACCCTTAAGAGTGTTCAAATTAGGCTAGAATACGTTTAGAAAGAGTCCCAAACGAAATACACAAGAATCCTGAATTTTCGTGCACAACTTCTAATTTCTGCGCAATTCTGGTTCCCGTGCTCGGTCGACCGCATGGGGTCCCCGGTCGACCGGCGACACACTGTGGCACAAAATAACTGGGAGCTAACTGAAACTTTCTTCTGCAGAGTTCTCTTGCCCGGTCGACCGCATGAGGTGCCCGGTCGACCGACCACTCTGCTTCAGGAATTCTGAATTCCTGAACTATTTTAGCTCTGTTTTCTCTTTGAAGCTATATCAATACAACACTATCAACACCATACTTGTAACATTGTGTTGACAATAATTCCAATATCAAATGATTACTTGAGATACTAAACACTTCAATGCTTCATAAGACTTCTCAAGTCATCTCAAATTCCAACACACTCATCAGACAGAGCACATGGCTGGCTTCAAGATGCTTACAAAGGGCTACACGTCGAATTTCAGGTCATTTCGACAACATTTGACCATACTTTGACTCTCGGAAGCCAAATCAGGCCTCTCGGCGACGAAGCTCCCCGGGACCATGGTTTCTAAGACAGAGCCTGTGGATCATCTCAAAATGACTCCAATAGGTTTCTTGTCAAATTTCAAGTCAATCGGACATCGGTTGACCGCACATCGAGGCACGACATCTTCCTCGCGACAAAATTAAGTCTATTGGCAACAGGACCCCAAATGACTTCAAAACTCGAAGAAAAGCCTATGTTGGTCTTATTTATTGCTCAGCAGGCTTCACCTCAAATTTCAGGTCATTCCGACATTGTTTGGCCCAGTTTCGGCTTCTAATAGAAAATCGGCAGCTCTGCGCGACAAAGACTTCGACTTTCCCGGAAAATTGGAAACTTTGCACTCCAAAATGCAAGGATTCTCGTCAAGCTTTCTACAGGGAAATCAGGCCAATAAATGTGAAAAAATATCAAGAAAATACAGAAGAAAAAAGAACGGAAAAATACGTCAAAACGGCCGCAAAACGGGGACCAAAGGGGTAAATTCCCCCCAGGGACGTAGGCCCCTACGACCCTAGCCCAGGGTCGCCGGCGACCATGGAACCTCGGGTCGTAGGGTTCGCCCCGGAAGGCCCGTTTTCCGTCGTTTTTACGCGATTCGAAGCTTCCAACTCCTGGGATTTTCCAAAATTCATACTTGTGAGGCACCAAATCCTTCGACATCCGTCAAAATCATAGGTCAATCGTCAAGAGTATCAAAATCAATATTGATAGCCTACCGGTCAACCAAAAAGTGTGCTTTTTACCCGACCGATCGAGAAATCGACATGACAGATGGCACCGACCCACTGTTGGCAACCAATACCTGAAGTTATATGGTCATCCGATGTCGATCTACATGAAGATCCATCGATGATCATTGCCAAAAGAATCCTAAAAGACACGGCACGGCCCGCGACTATTCGACTACTCGTCGACCACTTAATGCGATTAATTGACTAGCTTTATTGCAGTCATTAATACATTTCTTTGGATGGCCCAATCAGAAGCGAGCATCCAGGAGTTACAAGTCAATTGATTCATGGCATTTAACCCATGAAACTTCTCCCATCATGGCGATTAAAGGTGATTAAATGCCCTCAATCTCCACCGGCCAATCAGAAGCCAAGAAAAAGGAGTTACAAACTAAATGAATTAAAACTTGTAACTCCTCCCATTATGCGGCTTAATGACAATTAAAGCCCATAAACTCTCCTAAATGGCTACCAAGAGCCTATAAATAGGAGAGCATCCCAAGCATTCCAGATATATACTTCGGAAAATCCAGAAATTCAGATAAAAAAAGGCATCAAAAATCTAAGAGAAAGAAAGAGAGAAAACTCTGCGAAAGTTCTGCACCGGCCACCACTACAAATGGTGACAAAAGTCCCTTGGGGGGCACCCCCCAAGGTCCTTGCCTTCTCCTTCTGCCTCCAATGGCTTAGACGTGGCTTTTCAGCCCGTCTACTTAGCTTTTTATTGGACATAGGACCTCCTTTTAGTCTTTGTCCTCTAAAAATCTGAGGTTATGCCAAGCTAAGCGAATCAAGAGCATCCTCTGTTCTCATCTGCATGGATGATGGGGAAGTCCACACATGGCTTGCAACCGTCAATCTGAACGAGTCCCCCACAATCTCCTGAGAAGTTAGATCCTCCTTTTCTTGCTTTTCATTGTAGTTTGTATTTTTCTAAAAGAGACAAAAATCACAACTCTTGTCTTTCATTATTGATAAGAATTGTAAATCAGCTATAAACACCAAAAACAGCTATAAACGCCAAAAATCGGCTATAAATGCTAAAAAAATCTCCTTTCACGGCAAATCAAGAAAATGTCTCTTTTCTTAAATATATGTGCAATGGAAAACTTGAAAGAAGTTGATTTCCTTTTTACTTGCAAAGGTTGATCTCCGGATCACCACTTACAATTCCAAGTAAAATAGAAAATCTGGCACACCCACACATAAAAAAAAAGTTGACGCACGCCTTTGCCCCCCGGGCGCGAAAGGGTCGGATCAAACGGACTCCCACGTCCGCCGACCTTGGTAGCACCGAGCAAAAGCGCAGTCCATCAAGCCAACCCTAGCCAAATCGACTTGCCACACTGCAGATATCAATTCTTGGGTTTAGTCTATATTTTGTGTTGTGGTCATTTGTGGGGCCCATTGACCATCCAAATAGACTTCCATTGATGTACCAAGCACGAGTCAATGGTGTGGCTCAACCTTGACTCGTGGGGACCACCAAGTAGGGTCTAGGTTGTGGATTTGATGGTGATTCGATCCTTAAACATTGTTGATGATGCTTGTAACTTCTGGAGCACCAAACACAGTATCCACTAGCATCTGAGACTTCATTTAGAGATCAAATTAACTGAGATGGACATGGATCGGAACGCGGACCATTACTTAGTTTAGACTTTTGATATTTTCCCATTGATTCTCTTACTTGGAGGTTTAATACACTCAATGCATCACGGTCACTCTTATATCCTCATTGTTGCTTATAACTTTTAGTTAAATGGAAAATGGATGGCCTGAACCTAGGATTACTTAGAGGTGACCTGGTGATGTAATTGGGTGAACATTGACCCATGTTTGTGGCTACGCGGAGGAGCCTAAGTTTGGATGTGTGATAACCTAAGATGGAGAGGTTGGTTGTGTTTGACTTGTGACTCATTATGGAAGAGAATGGACTAATTATTAATGGAAATGAACTTGTTACCTTACTTGGACTGTTTTTAGACCAGGCCGTGGATTTAGTGGGCCTTGGTATGGATCCAATGATTGGACTTGGACTTGGACTGTGTTCCACAGATTGAACTGGTACTTGGACCTCTTAGGGATTTGTTAAGACATTACTCGCGCAAGGCAAGCCTAGACAGACACAGACCTGTATTATTTCCTTGAGTCAACATTAACATTCACTCAGTTGTCTTAAGCTCAACCTTTTAACTGATCATCACTAGCATGAGCTATTTTGAGTGTTGAGTGCTGAGTGATGAGTGGGCTATCATGATGAGCTATGTTTTAGATGGACGGTGTGATACCGGGTCCTCTCTTCTGAATGATGAGTGATGAGTGTTGAGAGTGATGAGTGTTATTTACGGGGCTCGTCAATCCCCAGCATTGTTACTTTTCTTCACCGCGACTGTGTTCAGTATGGGAGGGCCGCGGGATGTGTGAATGTGCTACTTTGATGTCCGTTAGACTAGATTACTTCATTATCTTCATTCTAACTAATTATCATGCTCAACTGCCTAGATTTTGTACTATTATACAAATTAATTATGTGATCGTCTCTACTCTTTTGATACATACATCACATGTTACTTGTATATTGTGCATTGTCATATCTTTGGATCTGACCTATTCTTGGTGCTTAGGTTTTGACCCCGACTACGAGGATGATGCATTCGTCGAAGTGCCCATAGCTGGTGACTACGATTGGAGACCAGCCGACTAGGAGGTCAAGCTGGAGGATGGAGTGCTGGCACCAGGGCATCTTTTTTTTTTTTGGGATTTAAGCTATTCTGTTGTGAGCAGGGAGATAGTTGTTATGTATAAAACTCTGGTTATTCATACTTTGACATTTTAGGCTGGACTTCAACCTTGCTACATTTGACATAGTACATGTGATACCTTACAGTTGCTTCCGCTATTGTTACTTTTGCTCCCGCTATCTTTTACATACTTCCGCAATTCAACCATTGATACTATATTGTTCAAAAAATTTTAAATTGGTCCTCACTGCGGACCTACGATCTTGAAAGTTCTTGGATTTTTCGAAAAGTAGCACGCCAACTTCGGATACCTTGAGGGTTTTCTCGGTATTCGAAATTGGGGCGTTACAAGAGGCCTTTCAGAAAGTTGACCCATCTATGGGATTTAACATAGAACTTAAGTTTGACGACAACCTTAACCATCAGGATGAAGAGCTTGTGCATATTCTTCAAGTCATCTTGCAGGTACTATAGTTTTTATCAATGTTAAGTCAACTTATTATTATTTTATTTTTCTCTAAGTTCATGTGAGGCACAATCAAATGGCTAAACGTATGAAATAGTTTGTGTTCCTTTCCCTTCATATTTGTAGCAGGTGGTTTTTGAATATGTCAATGACAGACCCATCATCTTCTCAAGCTTCCAACCAGATGCGATACGGGTGATCAAGAAATTGCCAGACATTTACGGGGCATTCGGCGACAGGTCCCTGAACATGTCACTTTATGGCCTTAGATCCACAAAAAAAAGTCATAGAGGCAAAGGTCCCTCCCACACTTTCTCATACTTGAAATGTCTAGTTTACCCTTTCTATAAATCATAACCCGTGATTGGTGGGATATCCCATTAATAATGGCCAACTAACATTTAATTGCCCACGATTAATGGAATCCCCAGATTTTCAAATAAATTCTAAAAACACACAAATAAAATTCAAAATAACGAAAATAAATTTTAAAAAATTAAATAATTTCAAAAAATACAATAAGTTTTAAAAAAGGCAATATATAATCAAATAACGCAAATAAACTTAAAAAGATGCAAATAAGTTTCAAAATATCCAAATAATTTTCAGAAAATATAAATAAATTTCAAAAGACTCAAATAAATCTCAAAAGATCCAAATAAAATTTCAAAAAATGAAAATAAATTTAAAATAACAAAAATAAATTTTAAAAAATGCAATAATTTCAAAAAATGCAATAAATTTGAAAAGATACAAATAAATTTCAAAAGACGCAAATAAACTTAAAAAACGCATATAGATTTCAAAAAACGTAACTAAATTTGCTAAAAAAACTCAGATAAATTTTAGAAAGAATTCAGATAAATTTACGAAAAACACAAAGAAGTATGACAGAAAACAGATAAATTTGAACAACACTCGGATAAATTTGACAAAAACTCAGATAAATTTGAACAAAAATCAGATAAATTTACCAAAAACAGAAATAAATATGTCAGAAAACAAATAAATTTGAACTACACTCAGATAAATTTGACAAAAACTCATAAATTTGAGCAAAACTTAGATAAATTTACCAAAAACACAAATAAATATGATAGAAAACAGATAAATTTGAACAACACTCAGATAAATTTGACAAAAACTCGGATAAATTTGAAAAAAATTCATATAAATTGGACATGAACTCAGATAAATTTGACAAAAGAGATAAACAGAGCAAAAAACGATCACCGGGGAGATGTCAGTCCTCCACGGAATTTATAAAAGCCAAAAATAGAGCCAAAAACAACGAACACAGATCCTCTATTCTGTCTGCAATCCGGAATCCTTGTGAGATCGTTAGACCTTCCCTTTTATCCCGAGACGAAGATTTCGTGCCCCGCATCTTCGAATCAGTCTCGGATCTCGGAGCGCTTCAGATTATTGGCCACGGGATCTCATAGCACAGAGGATGTATTTGAAGAAAACAAAGAATCTGAACTCCAGATCCAGTCACCATCGCAGCAGAAGATAGGAGACAGAGATCGAACCAGATCATAGGTGGGCCATAGGAGTGGTCAGTTCAGGTAGTGTTGCAAACATCAGAGCAAAATTGGAAGGTTGTCACCGACCGCTCGCAGGTGATCCCCATTTGCTGTGATCCAGAAATAGAGGATTTAGATTTTCCCAAACAGATCAAAGACAAGACTTCATCTCGGAAGGTGATGTAGTTGCAGCGGGACGGCGATGGCACGGCAGCAGGACTCGTTCCTCGATTCTGGCGATGGCACGGCATCAGCGGGACGGTGGATCGTCGATCTGCAAACAGAGAAGACACAACCCAAACTGCCCCCCTTCCTACTGTCTTCTTCCATTCTGGCCACGCACGATGCTTCTCCGATGAGATTATTGCAGTCCGACAAAGAGCACGGCGTCGTTTCTTTTCCGGCAATCTTCTATAACTAGGGAAGAGATCGATCAGTAGGGATCTGGGCCGTCTTCTGCGATGAACCAAAAAGCTTTCTCTGCTGGACTACCTTCGGCTTCAGCGAGATCAGATCACCAGATCTTCTTCGGCAACGTACGAGAAACGATACCCTGTCACCTCTTCTTCCTCATTCGGTTTCAGAGAATGAAACAACGCAACGCAACTTTGCAAGCGTTGGATCCGTTTCCAGCTACTCCTCTGATTCTTCAATCTGAGTGGCCCACCAAGAGACTGATCTTCTGCGACCCTGGATCAGTTCTCTGCAACGAACTGATTCCGGAATCCTTCTTCTTCGATCTTTCTTTTCTGCAAGGAATAACAATGCGCTAGGATTGCCCAAGCCCAACGAGGGAGAATATAAATTCTGAAATTTTAAATTTCAAAATTTCATTCCTAAAACGGTTGAAAGGGCAATTTAGTCCTAAAAAATGAGTTCATGTGGATGCAAGGACCTAAGGCTGGAAAAAGTCTAGCTGAGTGGACCATAGGCCTAAAAAGTTTTTCCTTGGACTTAAGGCTGGAAACATGGACTTATAGGGACCTTTCGCTAATTTTGCCGGGACATTTACCCTATAAGGCTCTTACTTTGGCACTGCATTTATCAGTTGATAAGATAAGAAGATAGGTTGAGTCAATAATGGTAGGTCATATGGTGATACCCACAGATTCATGAAAACAAACTATAAATAAAAATGGATGGTTTTTATTTCCTTGAAGATTGAGAACTTAAAATTACGGTTGCTATGTGATTAGGCATGAAACTTTCCTAATCTACTATTATTGTTTCAACCAGGTATTCTTCCTTACAAATGGAGGATGCGAAGTTTACAGTGATGTGAGAAAGAATTCGTTGGATGAGGCTATTAAGATCTGTTTGATGAATGGCTTGCAAGGGATTGTCTCAGAAGTCAAGGCCATTTTCAGAAATCCTGGAGCAATACCCAGAATCAAAGAAGCCAAATCTCACCTATGGCCAACTGAAGTAAGTTTGCTTCCTCAGTAATCATAGATGGCAACTTTAAAATTTTTTTTTTTTGTTTTTACTATTTAAACATTAATTTATTTTCATTGACATAAGAAGTAAAAAACTTTTCAAAAAAAAAAAAGAATTCAATGACATGAGAAAAAAATCAAACTGGAAAAATATATTGTCAATATATATATCCTTGTAACACTGACTCAAGCACAGCCCATACATACTAGCTCGGTGTGGACCGATCTTATACAATAAATCTGCAGGCTGATTCTGATAAAGGGCCTGGAGCATTGGACAGATGCGTCCCAATTTCATTTTGGTCTAATATAAGCTACTGATTCTCTGTGAGGATGAAGATTAGCCTCTAGCCCAGCCCAGTTGCTGTTGGAAATAGGGTGGGCCTCTAGGATAGGTTTCAAAACTTTTGACCCACTTGACGCAGGGATCAACTATCCAGAAGGCTATAAAACCCAATCCAAGATCTATGTCCTCAATCTCAGTCATCATGATCAGTAAAACAATTTATCTAGAAGATAAAAACAGCAACTAACAAGCATCCATAATAATCTACAACATACAAGAAAGTGGATTATACCTTTGGAGCTTGGTTGTGCTCTAATGGAGAAGTTGCGTCTTTCTTTGATGATGAAACGCTTTCACTAATCAAATAGGGATCTCCAAGACCTCTTGATCTTCCACGCTATGACCCGTATCAGATTCTCCTTTCTCAAGAAGATGGTGGGATCTCCAAGAGAAAACTACTAGGAACTCTAGGGAGGAACTAGAAAGAGAACTAGAAGAGGGAAGAGGAGAAGAGCTCGTGCAACACTTACACTAAAGGGGGCTTGGGCGTGAATCCCTATGTGGATTTATGCATTGGACGTCCAAGGCCTCTTCTCCTCTTATTTATAGCTTTTGCAAGCCCAACTTACTAATTTCCATTAGAAGTCTTACTTCCAAAAATTAGTAACTATCTCTTCTTAATTAAAATAGAAGTCTTACTTCCATTAATTAATTAGTAACTTACCATATCATAATTAGAAGTCTCACTTCAAATATGATTAGTAACTTTCCAATTCCTTTCTAATTAAAATAGAAGTCTCACTTCTACTAAAATTAGTAAGTCTACTATTACCACTATTAGAAGTCTCACTTCAAATAGAAATAGTAACTTTCCTTTTAGAGTTCAACTAGAATTAGATACTTTCTAATAATTGGGCTAGCGTGGGGACCACTAGGGATTCCTTAGAAAGCTGGCTCCAACTGGGATACGCGACCCCACATCTCATGTGTAATCCGGGCCCACAGTTAATTGCAAATAACTCCACTATATAAATGCAATTGAACTCCAGTCTTAGGAATATTACATAGAAGACCCTAAACTTCCACATTACCACAAGTAAACCCCTCTATCAATATCCATGGATCGATTGGACCTGTCTTCCAAACTTGATCCATATCTTATTATCCTTGAGCCCCAATTAATTATAATGATCAATAGGTACCTTTCCAATTAACTCTTAATCGGAATGGGTGCGCACTTACCAATGATAAATCCATTAATTGGCACAAGGGGATATTAGAGATAGATTCCTTCTTGACTATTGAATGTTCCCACAGCTCTACTACCATGTACCCAAATCACCGAGGTGTTGACCTACAGTTGGCCTCACTCATTGGTGACTCAAAGCAAATGAATAGATAGAAACTTGAGTTCATTAATGTCTCAGGATTGAGAGCCTATTGCTAGGGAATTATGAGAGCAGACCTTAAAATAAAGACAGTGTTTATAAGGTGCTTCTCATGGTCCTTCAATACATCCAATGTACCAACACTATGATCCAGAATCTTCCATTCTGATGATCGAGACAAATCACACTATCTCATAGTGATCAAAGTGCTGCAACCTTGTCAGTATGAGATGTCCAGTCTCATCACTGGTTGTGAATATATTTTAAGTATAAGATTTGTCATACATGTCTCCCGTATGTGGATCTCATCCATACACATGTATTACATCTAATATACTTGTGGACCCCGGTTCATCTCATGAACCATCATGTCATTCGTATTGGTTATGTGCATATATATAATAAATCACCATTCATCTCATGAAAGGAAAACATGAATATACTGATAAATAAAGAAATTAATCAATTTATTATATCATCTACTGGATTGAGTCCATAAAACTAACAGTTGCAACATTGTGTTCCTTTGTGTTAAAATGTCAGCCAGCCTTGGCTTTGCCTTTAAACTATGATTCCAAGAATAGACCTGAGCGTTCAATGGACCTAAGAGCACTATCACAAATATTGACGATTATTGCAATCTACAACAACGTTATATTCCTGATAACATAAAAAATGGCTAGGAAATGGTAATATTGCGACACAATCAAGAAAAGTAATAAAAATATAAAATATTAGAGAATTCTCTAAACAAATATTTTTAAAAGTATTTATTTATTTTATTAATTTTATCGTCTCCGTGGGGCCCATGTGATGATAACTCAAATCGTTCATTTTGAAATCCATCGCCTTGAGCGAGTCGCTATCCTCAAATTTCAGTTCCATAGGAGTTCGCTCCATCATTAGATTGTGCATATGATTGATAACCAGATCAGGATATTTGATTAATAAGATCCTCCTAATCACATTATCAGTCATGTGCCCAGTCTAACGGTGAAATGAACTATTACTGAAGTCGAAGTCAAATTTGGGGATATGTTACTAGAGGGGGTGAGATTCAAGATGAACAATTATCATCACGTGGGGCGCCATGATGGAGTTCCAAGCATCTGTTACCAGGAAAGCCTGCATAAGCTGCAATTGGGGATTCAAATTCACAGGGCTTGACAACTTCTCTGACAAGCCTGGTCTTGTTGGGCTAATCCATGCATGCATCTTATAATGGAATTTTGCGTTCTTATGTTTCAATTTCACTGATTATAATATTTTTGTGATTCAGCAATGTGCCCGAGGCGGTCTACATGCAGCACCTGATGGGAATCGATGGTGTAACTGTCGATCAAGTCAAAGAGATTACAGAAGTGGTTTCTGAGTTCACCGTACCAGCTACAGAAGAAGAGGGGCATCCTGGACAAGCAATTTGAAAGTTTGGGGTCCGCGATCTCTAGATTGGTCTACTCAAATAATCAGACAAAAGTGTGCAAAAATAATAATAACTATGCAGCGGAAATAAAATTCAAGCACACACCACAATGACACAAAATTTAAGGTGGAAAATCCTAACCGGATAAAAAGCCACCGATCCAACTTGGATCAATTATCAAGCACTATGAATCTCGCAATTACTAGAAACTCAGATTTCCTCCCTAGATATCCCCTACCTAAGGACTGAAGTTACCTTGTGTCGCTTCACGCTTCAACGACTTCACACCGCTGATTGCAACAGACTCAATCCAGCACTTGACTCCTCAAATCTTCTACGCAGGAAGACAATCTTCTACAAAGGATGCAGAAGAAACTGGCTCTAGAGAACTTGGTAACACAACTTCTTAAGAAATCTCTAGAGAATAATTCTCTCAATTAAAATCTCTAATTCAGAACTTTGAGAAGTGAGGTGTCTCTTTAGAATAACCCTTGAGTCCTTTAAATAACCCTTAGGTCGTGCTTAAAGTTACCTAACTTGATTAGGATTAAAACGAGCAGTTTGTGCACAATTAGAAAAGTTGTTTCTAATTTTCTCAGGACTCTGCCGCCATGTCCGCTCGAGCGAATGAGGTTCTGTTTCAGTACATTTACAACTCTGTTAGGCGACTGGGCATTCTGTCTCATGTTCGCTCGAGCGGATGATTTGATCGCTTAAGCGGACCCCATTCTGGTTGATCCGGAATTTCAACTCACTCTTCTTCCAGCCTTCTTCTTCTAATCCTTTCAGACTTTCTCCTTAGAGTCCTTCCTATCTTCTAACTTCAGAGTTCTTTTCTAAATAAGAGTTACAACTCAAAAGACCCAGAGTTTTGTCCAACCCATGAATTAGCCAATAAACAAAAACCTAACAATCTCTCCCTTTGGCAATTCATGGACAAAACTCCCTAAGACAATACAATTTGATCTACCCACAATGAAACCCAAAATACATGGAATAAAAAAAAATTGGCAATCAGCACTTGGCAATCAGCACTAGTAGATCTGTAATGTCTTTGACTCTTCTGAACTTCTTGTTCTCCCCATGGATCTGTCACTTTTCTCCCCCTTTTTGTCCATAACTGACAAAGCTAAAGATAATAACAGATAGCTTTCTTGTCAATTAGGATCAATAGCTCCCCCTCAAAAGTAACTCCCCCTGAATGCGTCTTCGTAGCAGCGCTGGGGGTGGAAGCTTGATCTCATTCATCAGGGCTTTTCATATGTAGCCACCCACACTTGTGTAGTTTGATCTTTCAGCATAGTGTGAGCAAACTCCTTAGCCAAATCAGACCTTCTTACCCAAATATGAGACGTCTTGGGTGGAGAAAAATTCTTCCGCCATTGCTTGATCTTTGGTAGACTATTCAGCTTCTTGCAGTGGGGACGAATGTGTCCTTTAAATCCACAATGATGACAAGTGGATATGCGTGAGGTGCGTGACACATTCTTTTTCTTGATACTACTCGACACATTATTTGGATGTGCAATATATTGAGTAGTATGTGAAAAAAAAATATTTTTACCTTTAGCATTAGAAGTGGATGCACCATAATTATAACCGAGACCGCTTCTGTCAAAATTAGACTTCTGACTGCCCAAGATGTTAGTAAGAATTTTCGAACCAGTGTTCATCTTTTGTAGAGACGCTTGTTTTACTTCTAGCTCAGACAAAGTGATTTTCAGTCTTCCTTGCAGGTCATGATTTTCAGCTTTTATCAACACTATCTCATTATTTCGATTCACTACTTCTCTTTCAGCCGTCTACAGTTTTTGACCATCAGTAGTCAAATTTATAGCCAAACAATTTTTTTTTTACTTTTCAAGAGAAGAACCTGTTTAAGCGCTTGCTCTAATTCAAACTTCAGTGCAGAATTTTCATCTTGAACTTGATAGTGATCTTGTTACCAAACTTAGTCATCTTGACACAATCAACATATGTGGTATGGTACAACTCTTTCCAATCTTTCTCTTGATCTGACATGTCATCATTGTTATCTTCATCAGTATCAATGTCAGACATAGACGCAGCCATGAACGCCACAAACTTGCCATTCCCTTTATCTGAAGGATCATCCTAAGGATCTCTTTCTTCTTCTAAAGATTCTTCATCCCAAGTTGTGTTGAGAACCTTTTGCTTTATACACTTTTTCTTGTTGGCACACTCATTTGCATAATGACCATAGCTTTGGCACTCAAAACACTTTGTTCCTTTTGTAGGATCCTTCTTCCCAGATTTGGGATTTTTCCAATTTGTTTGTTTTGACTTCATGTATTTCTTGAAGCATTTCATAAAATCGGCCATATTAACTTCAGCATCAAATTCAGAGTCAAACTCAGTTTTCTTTTCAGGTTTCTTTCTTGCTTCTGAGATGGCTTTCAAAGCAATACCATTCTCTTTTGTTTTACCTTTATTCAAACGGTTTGCTTCAAATGTCTGAAGATTTCCAGCCAGCTGATTTACCTTGAGGGTATCCAGATTCTTGTTTTCTTCAATAGCATCGACTTTAGAATCGAACCTCTAAGGTAGAGACCTCAGAATTTTCTTGACAATCTTGTTTTCTGGTATTTCTTCACCCAGAATGAAAACAGAATTGACAATCTCATTCAGCTTTGCATTAAATTGATCAAAGGTCTTATATTCTTCCATCACGATGGTTTCAAATTCTTTAGTCAGCCTTTGCAATTTTGCTTGTTTCACCGTGTCTATACCCTCATATACTGTCTGTAAGACTTCCCATGCTTTTTTTGCAGTTTTGCAATGGAAATCCTACGGCACTTAGCAGTAAACACTCTATTGTATATGTTATTCACAGCCTTATTATTACAATTAGAGGTATGCTTCTCATCCTTAGTCCATTAATTGGGCTTTAGGTTTAGGAACAGTTTGCCCATTAACCACAATTGTTGGTATGGAGTAGCCCTCCTTAACAATATCCCAGACATCATCATCAATGGACTTAAGGAATCCAATCATCATTTGCTTCCAATATGCATAAATTAGAACCATCAAATAAAGGAGGCTTGGAAGTTGTTGTTCTTTCCCTATTGAGCACCATTCTAGAAATCTTTTATATCAAACACAGCAAATAAGTGCAACCTGCTATGATACCAATTGAAAGTTTAGGGTCCGCGATCTCTAGATTGGTGTACTCAAATAATCAAACAAAAGTGTGTAAAAATAATAATAATTATGCAGCGAAAATAAAAACTCAAGCACACACCACAATGACATCAAATTCAAGGTGGAAAACCCTAACTGGGTAAAAAACCACCGATCCAACATGGATCAATAATCAAGCACTATGAATCTCGCAATTACAAGAAACTCAGATCTCCTCCCCAGATATCCCCTACCTAAGGACTGAAGTTACCTTGTGTCGCTTCACGCTTCAACGACTTCACACCGCTGATTGCAACAGACTCAATCCAGCACTTGACTCCTCAAATCTTCTACGCATGAAGACAATCTTCTATAAAGGATGCAGAAGAAACTGGCTCTAGAGAACTTGGCGACATAACTTCTTAAGAAATCTCTAGAGAATAATTCTCTCAATTAAAATCTCTAATTAAGAACTTTGAGATGTGAGGTGTCTCTTTAGAATAGCCCTTAAGTCCTTTAAATAGCCCTTAGGTTGTGCTTAAAGTTACCTAACTTGATTAGGATTAAAACAAGCAAGTTGTGCACAATTAAAAAAGTTGTTTCTAATTTTCCTGGGACTCTGCCGCCATGTCCGCTTAAGCGGAGCCTTCATCTGCTCGAGCAGATGAGGTTCTGTTTCAGCACATTTACAACTCTGTCAGGCGACTGGGCTTTCTGTCTCATGTTCGCTCGAGCGGATGATCTGGTCGCTTGAGCGGACCCCATTCTGGTTGATCCGGAATTTCAGCACACTCTTCTTCCCACTTTCTTCTTCTAATCCTTTCAGACTTTCTCCTTAGAGTCCTTCATATCTTCTAACTTCAGAGTCATTTTCTAAATAAGAGTTACAACTGAAAAGATCCAGAGTTTTGTCCAACTCATGAATTAGCCAATAAACAAAAACCTAACACAACTACTAAGCCCAACTTCTCTCAGCGCGAGCTCTCATTTTTGCTGAAGCTAATACCTGAGTTGATACAGGTTTAAATGCTTCTACATTTTACAAACCCAATGAGTGTCATCTTTTGGGTGATAAAGGAACTATGTATTTTCAATGCAAAGTTTAGAGGGTAGCTTTTCCATATGGGCATGGCTGTACAGTAACTACTCTGCCTTTCTATGTATTATAATTGAGTTTAGATCACTTATGTGTAACAATTAATAGTAATAAGGAAAAAAATGAATGTTAACACAAGCATTTTGTTGCCGGTTCTCTACTTTCACTTATCTTTATATATATATATATATATATATATGATTGACCCATAAACACTATCAAACTAGAAAATAATACTGACTTAACCCAATGCAGATTAACACTAGCTTTCCTAAAAATAAACGCTTTCCTTAACTCCAAACACTTAACAAAGATGAAAGAATCACGGTGAGAATATACATCCAGACAGATGGTGCACTTCCCAGCCACCTCATCAGACTGCAGGATGGACCTAGTGTTCGCACGAGAGAGAATAAAAAAACTCTTCTATTTTATTATTTAATGGGATTTTAGGGATGTGATCCAGTGAAAACTGTTCTCACGAAGGTGGGGATTGAAAGATCTATATAGGAACACTCTGAATATCAAGTTTGGCCACAATCCAATGCTTCTAACCCCTTCATCCATGGCCGACAAGCCCAATCCATTCATATGAGTATATAGTCGATCCGAAGGTCCAATTCATTCGCATTGGTGCCAAAACCTGGGGCGTGTGACTATAAGGGGTCCTTGTCCATTGCAAGTTTTGGATTGGGTGATAGGTGGGCCCCACCCATAGTTCTCACGGTTTGAACCGTGAGAACGGTTTGAACCTGATTATTTTCTTTATTTAATTTCTTAACTTGACCATTGCCTGCCGCCAAATGAATGAAAATCCTGAGTCCGCATCAGAGGCTTAATTGACAACACTACACCCATCTCATTGTTCAATTAGAACACTAATGTACATGTATCCCATGCATAGGATGTTTGAGAAGCGATGTGGTTTAATCATAATGGCTGCGGGTCAAGCCCGTCCGTGAAATCGGATGGTTAATAAAAAATTCTTTTTTCTCAGTGTGATATTAATCATTGTATTGTGACCATGTTAATGTATGGATTTGGAGATTCCTTGATAAATCAGGAATTTGTCTGTGTAGTATCTAGAAATCTGTGATGGGCATATAAGTCCCTCACGATTACTGTTTATTATTATATGGAAATTGAAACATCTTGGCCCATATACAAAGTCGTGATCAAATATCTTGAAAACTTTAGTGGGTCTATAGGACCATATAGATTTTGTTTTGTTCAACTGGAAACCCATCATACATTGTGGTCCACCTTGATCATGATCGGATCTAAGCATGACCCATTTTGATTCAAATCACTTAGATTTGAGCCATATTGGGTTTGAAACCTAGTGCCATTGATATCCTTATTTAACTCAACTGTTCTATTATATGGCCCACCAAAATTATTGATGATCATAACTCTTCATAAGCCATACATTGCATAGTTGCTTGTGGTGCACAGTAACGTGAGCACAGTTTATCTATGGAGTTAGTGTGCTCGGCCGGACTTGTTGAGATGGGTTTGACTTGCCACCTAACAAATATATCAGGAACTTTTGTAAGTTAAAACTAACTTACCGAAATATCTCAGGAACCCTAATGTCTAACTCACCCCCATGTCTTATGCATTAGGGTCCTGCATAAGAACTTTCTTATTTGGTTGTTTTAACTTCAACTTCAGGTCTGGGCCCACTTATATGTTAAGGCCTGTTAGTGTGAATTTCATAGATTTCAGTTCAAAATCAAATCTGGTCTAGGTTACACTTCACCCATATATTTTAAGGACCCCTAGTCAGTATATAATGAGAGTCTAGGGTATATTATTCTATAGGATAATCTTTCAATTAGCCTAAAAAATACTATTGTTTGTAATCATTACCATTTTGTAGCCGGGTTGTTGGATTCTACACTATCAAAAGATTGGTTTAAAAGTTGCATTATGCATTTTAGTGGCATCTAAATTTGTGTTAAAATTTATGAAATGTTTGCCGACCCAAAGAAGCCCATTATGTTCTAAATTTGTAACGGAATATGGTGATTGATGAATATTTCACACTGAGTTGCTTCTCATGCCCGAAGCTGAGTTGCTTCTTATTGTGGTGTACGTGCATTTAAATTAGCAATATGGTGAATTTTAACACCAACTAAGCGAATCTATTAGTAAGTTTCAATCTCGCCTAAAGGAGAGATTATGATGCTACACTAGGATTGTTCATCAGAGTTAAATCCATAAAAACTATCACTTGGATAACATTAAATTACAGTAAAATGTGTGTAAAGTAAAGTCATAGCATAAAGAACATTGAATTACATTGATTTTCTTTTTACAGTTTGGAACCCTGCCTCATTTGCCACACAACTATCTTGACTCCACCACTCACAGTCGGCAACTTCGTCCAGTGCAAGGATGAAGTGATCATTCATGATGATGAGCCTCCTAAACCCATAGATACTAGTTATGAAAAAGTGGTTGAGCCCCACTATGATGCATAAAAAAAAGTGTGCACCGGATAATTTCTACGTAAAAGAAAAGAGTATCCTTCCAAAGTGTTTTGGTCCAATTGGTAACACCGCCAATTCTGACCATGTTCCAAACTGGAACTATGTAAATAAAATCCAAACGAAAGAGGCTTAACCTAAGGCTCCACTATTGGTCATAGACCTGGTTGAAGATTGCATTTCTAATCTTTAGCATCAATCAAAATTGAATCTGTGTGGGGAGAATTTTCAAAGCTCCAGGATTACGCTAATCACCGCCATCAGATGGGACTAAGCATTCTCACGTGCCTCACGTGCCATCCGCGTGCCATCCGCGTGGCACCAGTCTCACCTCGGCTACCAGGGCAGAGGCCTCAGCCGAAGTCAGACAGGTCCTGGCCGCTAGCGCCGAGCTCGGCTACCCAGGTGCCCATCTCGGCTAAAAGCTTGACCTCGGCCAAAGGAGCCAGGACGAAAGCCGAAGCAAGAGAGAATCTCCACTCGCGCCCTTCGCCCGCCACGCCATCGGACACGTGGAGGAATAGGGGCGAGCCAGTGAGACAGATGCGACATCCAGCCGTCCACAATCTTCGCCAGATCACTGACAGGGCGGCATTCAGCGGCTGAAGCCAAATCAGGGCAAGGCCCGAGGGTGGATCCAATGGTACCTCTACCGCCAAAGGCGTCCAACACGATCTGTCCCAACATGACGCATATTAAATGCGATATGGGCTGATCCGACTGGCATTAAATGCAAAGTGGGCTGGAATGGACCACATTTATTGCTTTGTGGGCTGATGATGACTTCCTTATCAAATCATGAGACCCACGCCAAAATATCATCCAAAGATATTGTCCAGTTCTCTATAAGTAGAACCCCATTTCACATGCAAGGTACGCAACCCATACTTGAGAGTCGTTACCCTGCCTCTCTTCTTCCTCTCCTTCCTTTGTTCCAGTTCACTTACTGACTTAGGCATCAGAGAGCCTTGCGCCGCCCAGGCCAGGGTCCTCTGACCGTTTGCTCTTCCCTTTCAGGCTTTGAGGTAGCAGATCATCTTCTTCATTTGGATAAGTCCTATAAGGCACCCCGATCATTGTGGGTCATATTTTTCTACACCTACAATTGGCGCCGTCTGTGGGAAAGTATTATTTCAATCTTCCCAGAAATCATGCCTCCGAAAACTAAAAAAGGAGGAGAGTCCCTGAGAGCAAGACTCGAGCGTCTGGGCCCGTCGACGGACGTCCCTCCTCAGGGACGGTCCGGAGCGGTGCATGGCGCATCTGCAGGCAAGGAGCGCGTAGGCTCGCGACCCTTCGTCGAGATTCCCTTCCAAGAGGGAGTTGAGACCTCGTGCTCTGACGATGAAGTAGCGCCTCCCCAACGGGACGAGCGTCGACGTGAGCGCCCTCTCAAGGGCAAAGCTGCGGCGGTGGAGGAGACACGCCGTGTGCAACCCCCTGATGCTGGAGGAGACATCGCGGCTCAAAACGCTCTCCTCCAGGAACAGGAGCGAATAATCCGCCAGCTCCAGCAGCAGCCGAGAGCGGTGCAAAATGCCTCTCTAAGGCAGCCCTCAGAGCGCCAAGGCGAGAAGAGAGCTGTCCAGAGCAAGGTAGTCCAGCCCTTCCGCGAGGATCTGAGAGCCTTTTTGGATCAGAAGCGCAGCCATGCCCACGATGAGGGCTCGAGCAACACCCATAGCCATCGTGGCCGCGACGGACGAGCTCATGGCCATCATAGCTGAGGCCATTCGAAGCGAAAGCCAAGAGCACTGACGCCAGAGAGGGACGACGAGCAGGAGCGGCTCGACAAGCGCATCAAGCTGGCTCTTCAGCATAACCTGGAGATGCGGGACCAGCAAGAAATTTGTGGCCCCACCGATCTGGGGGCCTCTCCTTTCACACGGGACATCGAGAGAACTCCCTTGCCCAAGAAGTTCTCAGTCCCGCGGTTCGTCCCCTACGACGGACTGTCTGACCCGTCCGCTCACCTCCGTCACTTCTCCCAAAAGATGTCCATCTGGGGGAATGAATACCACCTCAACTGCAAGATCTTCTCCTCCAGTTTGAGCGACCTCCCTCTGAAGTGGTTCTGCGCTCTACCGGAGAAGTCTATTTTGAGTTGGAGAGAGCTTCAGCTCTCCTTCCTGAAGAAGTTCCAAGCCTACAGCGTCGTCCCCAAGACCGATGCCGATATCCTTGCTCTAAAGTTGAAGCAGGGCGAGACCCTCACCCAGTTCGCCCAGCGGTTCTGGGCAGTTTACAGCCAAATCAAGGATACCAGAGAAGAGGTGGCGATTTTCGCCTTCCGAAATGCCCTGTTACCGGGGCACGAGTTGCGGAAAGATCTAGTTGGAGACCCCGCTCCCTCCATGCCGGCCTTGATGTCCCGGATAAAGCGCTATGTCGCCCGGGAGGAGGACGAGATCCAGGCTCGGGAAGAAGAAGGCCCGGAACCCAAGGAAAAAAGCAACCAGCCCCAGCAGAGGGGTAAGAAGCCATTCCAGAGGCAAGAGCCGAAGCAAGCCTGGGTCTCTAGTTCGGCGAGAGCTACAGCGTCCGGGTCTGGGGGCAGCAGGAGGACCAGGCCTTCCTCAGACGCCTACCTGGCTGTGAACATCGTCTTCAAGGAGCCGATCCACCAGGTTATGAATAAGGTAAAGACCGAGCCATTCTTCAAGTGGCCTCGACTCTTGCCAGGCGACCCCTCCAAACGTGACCAAACCAGGTTCTGTGCCTACCATAAGGGTAACGGGCACAGGACCGAGGAGTGCAGAACCCTGAAGTATCACCTGGAGCGGCTCGCCAAGGAAGGCCACCTTGCAGAGTTCGTGAAGGCAGGAGATGTTGGCAGCGGCGGTAGCCGAGCTCATCAGAGCGCAACTAGGGATCCAGATAGCAAAGACTCTGAAAAGATCATCAATGTGATCCATCTGGCGCCCTCAGCTTCCTCTCCCTCAGCTCGAGACAGCCCTCAGGCTCGTGCCGAAGCCAGGCGGGCCTCGCACGGGAAGGAGGTGATGAGAACCGAGCTCGGGCCAGCGTCCAAGAGAGCGAGCCAGTGACCGACCAGCCATCTCATTCTCAGACAGAGACCTGGAAGGGGTCTAGCTTCCCCACAACGACCCTCTGCTCTTGACCATGAAGCTGAAGGACTTCACTGTGAAGAGGATCCTCGTCGACTCCGGCAGCTCTTCCGAGGTCCTCTACTATGAGTGCTTCAAGAAGATGAAACTCTCAGAAGCTGACCTCACGGAGGTCCGTGCGCCCTTACTAGGATTATCCGCCAAACTAGTCTACCCCAAGGGTAAAATCACCCTGGAAACCCGAGTGGGCGGAGCCTCCGTGATGGCCGACTTTCTGGTAGTGGACGCCCCTTCTCCCTACAACGTATTTTTGGGCAGAACGTGGCTCCACAAGTTGGAAGCAGTCCCCTCCTCCCTCCACCAGAAGCTGAAATTCGCACTCGAAAGCAAGGAAGGCAAAATGGAGGTGGTCACAGTGGAAGGAGATCAGTAGTTGGCTAGGCAGTGCATGTTGGCCGTGGTCCCCGGAGAAAAGGAGCCAGAGCACGTCTACCTAGCGGAGTTCGAAAAGGGTCTAGATGAGATCGGCCGAGATCCTGACAAGAAAAGTATTGAGGACCTAGCCGAAGTCAGGCTCGACTCAGCAGACCCTGACAGATTTTTCCTGATCGGCACTCAGCTGCCAGACGAAGAGAGAGCCGAGCTCTCAAGGTTTCTAATGCAGAACGTGGATGTCTTCGCCTGGACCCCGAGCGAAATGCCTGGGGTCGACCCCGAGGTCATGTGCCATAAGCTGAATGTGGATCCCAGCCACAAGCCAGTGGTGCAGAAAGCCCGAAGGACGGGGTTGCAGCAGACAGACGCGGTAGTTGAAGAGGTCGACAAGTTGCTGGAGGCAGGCACGATCCGGGAGGTCCAGTACCCGGTCTGGCTGGCCAATACAGTGGTGGTTAAGAAGAAGACTGGCAAATGGAGGGTGTGCGTGGACTTCACAGATCTCAACAGGGCCTGCCCTAAGGACAGTTTCCCCCTTCCAAAGATTGATCAGATGATCGACGCCATCGCCGGCCATGACCGAATGAGCTTCCTCGACGCCTACCGAGGCTACCATCAGATCCCGATGTATGAGCCAGACGAGGAGAAAACCGCATTCATAACCCCCCGTGGCACTTACTGTCAGACCCCGACCCAGGTTTGAATATTTAATCATGTTTTAATCGCGATTAGTGAATAAGTGGGGTTTAGTGGACGATTAGCTTATTTTATTAAGCTAGATTAGGTTATTTGATTAGCCTTTGACTTAAGTGTGACACGGGCCGGGCGCCCGTGAATTTTATGTGTGAGATTGTTGAATTTATTGATAATGCTTGTAAAATCCTCATTTAGGTGTATTTTGATGTATTTCATCTAGATCATCAACTTTCATGTTTTGGCCAACTTGATTTTGTGATCAGAAATCGCGTTTTTCGAGAAAAAGGGGCAAAACAGACATTTCACACAAAACCTGTACCCAAATTTCGAAAATTCCAGAATTTGCCAAAAATATACTTTTTGGAAAGTAGAAATTTCGCCGATCATTTTTGTCTTCTTCGTCGTTTTCGTTCGGGGCCCGCAAGTACCGTTTCTAGGCATGTGAAGTTCGGGGCCCACATTGGCTTGTCTCTTAAGAAGAGAGCTTTTCTCCCTTCTTCTCCATTCGATTCCAGCAATCATCTTGGCTAGGGCTTTTTCTTCTTCTCCCTTCTCACTCTCTCTCATCTGGAACTCTCACTTGGTGAGGTTTGCTTAGAGGATTGATCTCCCCAATCTCTTCCTCCCTCTTCAAGCTTCCTAGGGATACCTTCCTTGAGGAATTTGAGCTAGGAGAAGCCCTCCATTCAAGCTTTTCTTCTTTGTTAGGGTTCCTCAAGGTGAGCAATAGTTTCCTAAACCCAAGATCCTTGCTTTCCTCTCCAATTGGAGCATTTTAATCCCTTTTGCTAAGGTTTTCTTTGAGGTTTCACAAATGTTGATGTTTTAGGGTTTCTTGGGAAATTTTGGGGTTTTTGTAGATTTGGAGCTTGAAGCTCTAAGGAGTGGTTTTAGGAGTGATTTTGAGCTCATCTTGGCTTAAGGCAAGTATTTTCCAACACTAATGTGATGTTTTCCCTCATTTGGTTTTATTTCTTGAATTTTTCCCTTTTTATGTTAATCTCTTTTAGTTTATGGTTTGCTTGATTTAATGAACCACCTCAATGGTCATCTTCATTTATGTTATTGCTTCATTATGTATTGGAAGGTTGCTCTCTTTATGGTTTCTTAGAGAGTTTGTTTCATGTGTACAAATGGGTATTCTAAGGGATGGAGAAGAAGTTTGATTTCATTTAAAAGTGTGGTGATTATGTTAATTAGATGGTTTGATGGCTTGTAGAGGATGAGAAGAGGCCCAAGATTGTTGTAGAAATTATGTATGGAAGGAGGAATTGAAATGATCAAAGAAGGAAGGAAGAAAAACACAAAAAAATGGAGATTCAGCACTCTCGGGCTGGACTGGGCAGGCCCAGTCCGCTCGAGCGACCCAGTGGGTCGCTCGAGCGGACCAGGTTCTGTCTGGGTCCGCTCGAGCGACCCACTGGGTCGCTCGAGCGACCCAGCTACTGCCTGGGTCCGCTCGAGCGGACCTGGGTCCGCTCGAGCGAGCCCAGCCCAGTCTGGGCTCGGGTTTGGACTGTTTTCAGACAGATTTTTGGGCCTGTTCTCAGGGCTCCATTGGGCCTGTTTTAAGGCCTGTTCTTGGACCAGTTTGAGACCTATTGATGGGCTATTTCAAGACCTGACATTGGACTGTCTTATGGCCTGAATCCTGGGCTGTTTTAAGGACTGAATCGGGCCTGATTAGTGGACTGTTTGAGTGTTGGAAAAAGGGCAGTTGTGGGCCTGATTAAGAGAGGATTTAACCTATACTTTTAAGGGCACATTCTATATAATTTCAAGCCCACTTCGGGCCTTTGTCCAAGCTCATTCCAGCCCTAGACTCTCTCCTATAAGTGAAGCCCAATTCATCCTTTTCAAGCCTAGAATTCGTGGCAAGTTGGGTCTTGGACTAGGACCAATACCACTTAGGAAACCCTTGCGTCTGAATGTGCACTTAATCCCTTGTGATTGTCAACGATCTTCAGTGACACCAAATAACTCTCTCTAATGACAATAAGGGGATTAAATGTATATCGAGACTACCCGCTTAGTCGACCGACCCATCATTCATTCTTTGAATAAAAAGACTTTTGGTTTTAGTTCTTCTCCTATGCTTTTATTGTTTTGAAGTGGATTACCCCATACTTTAGAAATGATGAAACTACTCACTTGTTTTGCGTGGCTTCGCCTATATGCATTTGTTTGGAGTAGTTTTCTATCGACTTTGGAAATGTATCTTATAAATGGAATTGCATTTCTTCGAGGTTTCGGATTTTCACTAAAATGGCACCACTAGGCTTAGGTCACCTTGTCGGACTGATCATCCGGCTTGGGGTCTTTATTTTGTTTGCCAGCTGCAGTTTGGATTCCGTTTGTACCGACCATGGCAACGGTAATTACCCGTTCCCACGTTTAGTGGCTACGGTTCTGTTTGATAACGACTATGTCGTTCCGTCCCACGTTTAGTGGCTTCGGTTTGTTTGCTCCGGTTACTTCGGTAACAGGAGAATATAGCTTTATGTGGGTCGCCATTGTTTTTATGCATTGATATTCATCTCATGGCATTTATTTATGTTACTCATCATGATATTAGATTTGCAAACCATCGAGATGTTTATTCTATCTTTACTCCGACATTGATATTAACCGTGATTTCATCGTAGCTCTTTCTTATCATGCTTTGTTTTACTTTCATCCTATTATTGTTGTAATTGCTTGCCAGACCGTCGTGTCTGACTCTCTTTTGTGTGGTGTCAGATGTCGAGCCCCTCCCGGTTGAGGCGCACTTCGAGGCGGAACCCATAGTTCCAGCGGAGGGCGAGTGGCAGCCCGATGATGTCAATTAGACGTCGGGTTGTCTTGGAGCTGCGATCACATTTTGGGAATTTGACGATGTTCATTTTGGGTTTTTGTTATGGCCATTGTTGGCTTATATTCTTTTGGGGGAAAAGTTTGTAATTAATGCTTAACTTTACTTTTGTATCAACTCTAACTAACTTTGGCCCACAGTAAATGTTTCTCTTTTGATGCTAGTCTCGTGCGTTCTCAATTTATACATGTTTGTGAGACTTTTATGTTTGCTACAAAGCTTCCGCGTAATTCATTGTATGAAAGTGATCCTTATACATCACTATTTGATCGGATTCCGAGAATCCTTACCGCGGAAACCTGTGGGAAACTAACGGGTGCGGGCGGAATTTTCCGGCCCGCCTCGCCGCGTCCCCGGATTAAGGCCTCGTTTAGCGGGACCTCGGTCCGGGGGCGTGACAGGCTTGGTATCAGAGCGAGAAATATTTGAGGCAATTAAAATTGGATTAGAAACATAAGGACGTGGCAAGGATTCGTTAGCATTACCGTTAGTTAGCATCGATTTGGGATTGGGAACGCTTGATTATTATATCTTATTGTACTAACAAGTTGTTTTGCAGCAATATGCCTCCACGTCGACCTCCGGCAAATGCGAATGCAACAGGTAGCAATCATGACAGCGAGATTGAAAACCCGGTGACGGGTCAGTTCCAACAACTCATGCAAATGTTGGTTGAACAACAGCAGCGAGCCAATGATAATCAAGCTCGATTTCAAGAACAAATGGCCAAGAAGGATGAGGAACTAACTCAAGTGCAAAGGCAACTACTTGAAGTGTTGGGTAGAAGGCCAGAACCAGTGGCTAATATGGAACCAGTGCAGCATAGGGACAGAGACCCTAATATCCTGTTTGAGAAGTTCAGAAAAAGGGGTCCTAAAGAGTTTACGGGTCAGGAGGAACCTTTGGCAGCGGATGATTGGTTGGCTCATACCGAGAATATCTTCGATATTTTGTATGTACTGGCAGACAGCGGGTTCACTTGGCAGCGTCTATGTTTACTGGGTTGGCAGACATTTGGTGGAAGACTGTCAAGGAAGGCTATCAGAATATTGCAGATGGGATTGCTTGGGCCACTTTCAAACAGCAGTTCAGTGAGAAATATGTCCCAGCACATATCAAGAAGCAGAAGGCAGCAGAGTTCCAGTTGCTTAAACAAGAGGATATGACTGTTTTGGAATATCTTACAAAGTTTGAGAAGTTATCTCGCTATGCTCCAGAGTTGGTGGACACCGAGGAGAAAAAGATTACTAAGTTTATGGATGGGCTCAACCCCATTATTTTGAGAGATGCTTTGGGCGTGGTACCACCGACCACCTTTCAAGAGGCTATCAAGAGGGCCTACAGGTTTGAAGATATAAATAATCAGATTATCAAGGACAATCAGAGGAAGAGGCAGCAGTTTCAGAGTGGGCAGAAATCATACCAAGGTAAGAAGCAAAAGAAACCTCAGAATGCTCCAACTCAAGGCGGGTGTGAGCATTGTGGCAAGAATCATTCTTCGCAGCAGTGTTATCGCCTTTCAGGGGCGTGTTTCAATTGTGGTAGTTTAGACCACCAAGTGAAGGATTGTCCGAACAATAGAAACCAGGGCAATAGGGCACCTCAGCAGCCGCCTAGGCAAGCCCCTCAGCAGAATCAGCAAGCAGTTCAGAACCCACCAAGGCAGCAGCAGAACCCACCAAGGCAGCAGCAGAATCAGCAGCCCCGTCAACAGCCTCAGAACCAGAATGCCCGTCCACAGCAGCAGAATAGGAATATGCAGCTTGCGAGACCAAATCAGAATCAGAATAGACCGCGTCAGCAAGGCCGTCTCAATCATATCAATCAAGTGGATGCAGAAGCGGCAGGTGATGTTGTGGAAGGTA
This sequence comes from Litsea cubeba, assembly GCA_012931725.1. NCBI lineage: Eukaryota > Viridiplantae > Streptophyta > Magnoliopsida > Laurales > Lauraceae > Litsea > Litsea cubeba. The sequence goes on from CM022953.1 coordinate 52,678,494, forward strand.
AACTTCTAATTTGTGATGTTGAAGCTAAAGTGTTGTTTGACCCGGGATCTACCCATTCTTTCTTATCCCTTGTGTTTGCTAAGAAGATTAGTGTTCCTGTTAGAGAGTTAGAGTTTGTTTTGACTGTTACTACTCCGGTAGGGAAGCAAGTGGTGTGTAGTACTTTTTATCCGGGTTGTCCAGTGAAGATAGGAGAAGTCGTTTTCCCCTGCAGACCTTATTACTTTAGTGATGCATGACTTCGATGTCATTCTAGGCATGGATTGGCTAGCGGGTCATCATGCCTCCATGGATTGTTATAGTAAGACTATTGTGTTTAGGTTGGATGGGTCGTCCTCCGGGGTGAAGTTTCAGGGAGAGAAAAGGATTTCTCCAGTTAGGTTTATTTCAGCTCTTTCTACAGCTAAGTTGTTAAGGTCAGGTTGTGAGGGATTTATTGCTTTCGTTTCAAAGGACGAACAGTCCTTAGGGGTGGAGAATATCCCGATAGTGTGCGAGTTTCCCGATGTTTTTCCAGAAGAGATTCCAGGGTTACCACCTGTCAGAGAAGTTGAGTTTACAATAGAGTTGGTGCCAGGAACTGCTCCAATTTCCATTGCTCCTTATAGGATGGCTCCAGCGGAGTTAGGTGAATTGAAGTTGCAATTGCAAGAGTTGTTAGATAAAGGCTTTGTTAGGCCAAGTGTTTCCCCATGGGGAGCTCCAGTGCTTTTTGTCAAGAAGAAAGATGGAAGTTTGAGGATGTGTATAGACTATAGGAAGTTAAATCAAGTGACCATCAAGAACAAGTACCCTTTGCCTAGGATAGACGAGTTGTTTGATCAGTTGCAAGGTGCAAAGTTTTTCTCGAAGATAGATTTGAGGTCCGGATACCATCAGTTGAGGGTTAGAGAATCAGACATCCCGAAGACAGCTTTCCGAACTAGATATGGGCACTATGAGTTTTTGGTGATGCCCTTTGGACTGACTAATGCACCAGCGGTATTCATGGCTCTCATGAACAAGATTTTCGCACCCCACCTAGATCAGTTCACCGTTGTTTTCATTGATGATATTCTGGTGTATTCCAAGTCAAGAGAAGATCATGAGCAGCATTTAAGGACTTCTTTACAGTTGTTAAGAGAAAACCAGTTGTATGCGAAGCTTGGGAAGTGTGAGTTTTGGCTAGAGCAAGTCTCTTTTCTGGGTCACATTATTTCTGAAGAAGGGCTAGCAGTTGACCCGTCAAAGATTGAAGCAGTTATTGATTGGGAAAGACCGAAAAACGTGACAGAGATTAGAAGCTTTCTGGGTTTGGCAGGTTATTATAGGAGATTTGTTCAAGGCTTTTCGTCTATTGCAGCACCGTTGACTAAGTTAACTCGGAAGAATGTGCCGTTTGTATGGTCGGAGAAATGTGAAGCTAGTTTTGAAGAGTTGAAGAAGAGGTTAACTTCAGCGCCTGTCCTCACTTTACCTTCGGGGAGTGGTGGTTTCGTCATCTATACAGATGCTTCAGGAGTTGGACTCGGTTGTGTGTTGATGCAAAATGGGAACGTGATTGCATATGGCTCGAGGCAATTGAAGGAACATGAAAAGAAGTATGCAACGCACGATTTGGAGTTAGCAGCCATAGTCTTTGCGTTGAAGATGTGGAGACACTACTTGTACGGAGAAAAATTTGAAGTGCATTCGGATCACCGTAGTCTTCAGTACTTATTCTCTCAGAAGGAGTTAAATATGAGGCAAAGAAGGTGGATGGAGTATATCAAGGACTACGATTTTCCGATTATCTATCATCCGGGGAAGGTTAATGTAGTGGCAGATGCGTTGAGCAGGAAATCAGTTTGTTTGGCCAGTTTGCATGGATTTCACAATTTTCAGCAATTTGAGGATTTGGGAGTGGAGTTCGAACCTTTGAGAGAAGGAGTTGTGTTGGCAAACATGACAGTGTCCGAGCCAGTTTTTATTCAGAAAATTAAGGATAGTCAGATGCAAGATCCAGACTTGGTTAAAATTGTGGAGCATATCTCGGAGAGGCCAGATTTTCAGATGTTGGATGGAGTTTTGTACTTCCGTGGCAGACTTTGTGTTCCTAAAGTCGACAACTTGAAAGATGACATTATGGTAGAGGCTCACAATACGAGGTATTCAGTGCATCCAGGGAGTACGAAGATGTATCAAAATTTGAAGAGTCGTTTTTGGTGGAACAATATGAAAAGAGAGATAGCAGCCTTTGTGTCTAGGTGCTTGACTTGTCAATTAGTGAAGGCAGAACATCAGAGACCACCTGGTCTTTTGCAACCGTTAGAAATCCCAGAGTGGAAGTGGGAGCACTTGACAATGGATTTTGTATCAGGTTTTACCGAATACAAACAAGGGGAACAATGCCATTTGGATCATAGGGGATCGGTTAACGAAGTCAGCGCACTTTATTCCGTTGAAGACCGGTAAGAAGATGCACATGTTGGCGTTAGCGCAGGCTTTTGTGAAAGAGATTGTTAGTCGTCATGGTCAGCCGGTTTTCCATCACTTCAGATCGGGATAGCAGATTTGTTTCGAGGTTTTGGAAGACTTTGCATGAATCGATGGGGACGAAGCTTCAATTCAGTACAGCGTACCACCCGCAGACGGATGGTCAGTCGGAAAGGACCATTCAGACCCTCGAGGACATGCTTAGGGCTTGTGTTCTAGATTTCAAGAATCAGTGGGACGAGAATCTACCGCTTTGCGAATTCGCCTACAACAATAGTTACCATTCCAGCATAGGAATGGCCCCTTTCGAAGCGCTATATGGCAGGAAGTGTAGAACCCCCGTATGTTGGGAAGAAGTCGGAGAACGCAGTTTTCATGGTCCATCTTTAGTTGAGGAAACAAGTGATAAAGTCAGAATTATCCATGAGAGATTAAAGATTGCGAGGAGCCGACAGAAGAGCTATGCCGATGTTCGAAGAAGGGATCTCCAATTCCAAGTTGGAGACAAGGTATTCTTGAAGGTATCTCCGGTCAGAGGGACATTGAGATTTGGGCAGAAAGGCAAATTGTCTAAGAGATTTATTGGACCGTATGAGATCTTGAGTCGAATCGGGGAAGTGGCGTACAGATTAGCTTTGCCTCCAGAACTGTCGGGTGTGCATAACGTGTTTCACGTGTCCATGCTAAGGAAGTATGTTTCAGACCCTTCGCACGTGCTACAACATGAGCCGTTAGATGTCAGAGAGGATGCCACCTACATTGAAAAGCCGGCAGAGATTATCGACACCAAAGAGCAAGAACTGAGGAATAGGACAATTCAGTGGGTAAAAATCCGTTGGGAGAATCATGGACCAGAAGAAGCTACTTGGGAGCTTCGTGAGCAAGTTCAAAAGAAGTATCCTCAGCTATTTCCAGAGGTTAGTGATCATTTGGAGGACCAAATGTGATTCTTAGGGGTGGAGGATGTCAGACCCCGACCCAGGTTTGAATATTTAATCATGTTTTAATCGCGATTAGTGAATAAGTGGGGTTTAGTGGACGATTAGCTTATTTTATTAAGCTAGATTAGGTTGTTTGATTAGCCTTTGACTTAAGTGTGACACGGGCCGGGCGCCCGTGAATTTTATGTGTGAGATTGTTGAATTTATTGTTAATGCTTGTAAAATCCTCATTTAGGTGTATTTTGATGTATTTCATCTAGATCATCAACTTTCATGTTTTGGCCAACTTGATTTTGTGATCAGAAATCGCGTTTTTCGAGAAAAAGGGCAAAACAGACATTTCACACAAAACCTGTACCCAAATTTCGAAAATTCCAGAATTTGCCAAAAATATACTTTTTGGAAAGTAGAAATTTCGCCGATCATTTTTGTCTTCTTCGTCGTTTTCGTTCGGGGCCCGCAAGTACCGTTTCTAGGCATGTGAAGTTCGGGGCCCACATTGGCTTGTCTCTTAAGAAGAGAGCTTTTCTCCCTTCTTCTCCATTCGATTCCAGCAATCATCTTGGCTAGGGCTTTTTCTTCTTCTCCCTTCTCACTCTCTCTCATCTGGAACTCTCACTTGGTGAGGTTTGCTTAGAGGATTGATCTCCCCAATCTCTTCCTCCCTCTTCAAGCTTCCTAGGGATACCTTCCTTGAGGAATTTGAGCTAGGAGAAGCCCTCCATTCAAGCTTTTCTTCTTTGTTAGGGTTCCTCAAGGTGAGCAATAGTTTCCTAAACCCAAGATCCTTGCTTTCCTCTCCAATTGGAGCATTTTAATCCCTTTTGCTAAGGTTTTCTTTGAGGTTTCACAAATGTTGATGTTTTAGGGTTTCTTGGGAAATTTTGGGGTTTTTGTAGATTTGGAGCTTGAAGCTCTAAGGAGTGGTTTTAGGAGTGATTTTGAGCTCATCTTGGCTTAAGGCAAGTATTTTCCAACACTAATGTGATGTTTTCCCTCATTTGGTTTTATTTCTTGAATTTTTCCCTTTTTATGTTAATCTCTTTTAGTTTATGGTTTGCTTGATTTAATGAACCACCTCAATGGTCATCTTCATTTATGTTATTGCTTCATTATGTATTGGAAGGTTGCTCTCTTTATGGTTTCTTGGAGAGTTTGTTTCATGTGTACAAATGGGTATTCTAAGGGATGGAGAAGAAGTTTGATTTCATTTAAAAGTGTGGTGATTATGTTAATTAGATGGTTTGATGGCTTGTAGAGGATGAGAAGAGGCCCAAGATTGTTGTAGAAATTATGTATGGAAGGAGGAATTGAAATGATCAAAGAAGGAAGGAAGAAAAACACAAAAAAATGGAGATTCAGCACTCTCGGGCTGGACTGGGCAGGCCCAGTCCGCTCGAGCGACCCAGTGGGTCGCTCGAGCGGACCAGGTTCTGTCTGGGTCCGCTCGAGCGACCCACTGGGTCGCTCGAGCGACCCAGCTACTGCCTGGGTCCGCTCGAGCGGACCTGGGTCCGCTCGAGCGAGCCCAGCCCAGTCTGGGCTCGGGTTTGGACTGTTTTCAGACAGATTTTTGGGCCTGTTCTCAGGGCTCCATTGGGCCTGTTTTAAGGCCTGTTCTTGGACCAGTTTGAGACCTATTGATGGGCTATTTCAAGACCTGACATTGGACTGTCTTATGGCCTGAATCCTGGGCTGTTTTAAGGACTGAATCGGGCCTGATTAGTGGACTGTTTGAGTGTTGGAAAAAGGGCAGTTGTGGGCCTGATTAAGAGAGGATTTAACCTATACTTTTAAGGGCACATTCTATATAATTTCAAGCCCACTTCGGGCCTTTGTCCAAGCTCATTCCAGCCCTAGACTCTCTCCTATAAGTGAAGCCCAATTCATCCTTTTCAAGCCTAGAATTCGTGGCAAGTTGGGTCTTGGACTAGGACCAATACCACTTAGGAAACCCTTGCGTCTGAATGTGCACTTAATCCCTTGTGATTGTCAACGATCTTCAGTGACACCAAATAACTCTCTCTAATGACAATAAGGGGATTAAATGTATATCGAGACTACCCGCTTAGTCGACCGACCCATCATTCATTCTTTGAATAAAAAGACTTTTGGTTTTAGTTCTTCTCCTATGCTTTTATTGTTTTGAAGTGGATTACCCCATACTTTAGAAATGATGAAACTACTCACTTGTTTTGCGTGGCTTCGCCTATATGCATTTGTTTGGAGTAGTTTTCTATCGACTTTGGAAATGTATCTTATAAATGGAATTGCATTTCTTCGAGGTTTCGGATTTTCACTAAAATGGCACCACTAGGCTTAGGTCACCTTGTCGGACTGATCATCCGGCTTGGGGTCTTTATTTTGTTTGCCAGCTGCAGTTTGGATTCCGTTTGTACCGACCATGGCAACGGTAATTACCCGTTCCCACGTTTAGTGGCTACGGTTCTGTTTGATAACGACTATGTCGTTCCGTCCCACGTTTAGTGGCTTCGGTTTGTTTGCTCCGGTTACTTCGGTAACAGGAGAATATAGCTTTATGTGGGTCGCCATTGTTTTTATGCATTGATATTCATCTCATGGCATTTATTTATGTTACTCATCATGATATTAGATTTGCAAACCATCGAGATGTTTATTCTATCTTTACTTCGACATTGATATTAACCGTGATTTCATCGTAGCTCTTTCTTATCATGCTTTGTTTTACTTTCATCCTATTATTGTTGTAATTGCTTGCCAGACCGTCGTGTCTGACTCTCTTTTGTGTGGTGTCAGATGTCGAGCCCCTCGCGGTTGAGGCGCACTTCGAGGCGGAACCCATAGTTCCAGCGGAGGGCGAGTGGCAGCCCGATGATGTCAATTAGACGTCGGGTTGTCTTGGAGCTGCGATCACATTTTGGGAATTTGACGATGTTCATTTTGGGTTTTTGTTATGGCCATTGTTGGCTTATATTCTTTTGGGGGAAAAGTTTGTAATTAATGCTTAACTTTACTTTTGTATCAACTCTAACTAACTTTGGCCCACAGTAAATGTTTCTCTTTTGATGCTAGTCTCGTGCGTTCTCAATTTATACATGTTTGTGAGACTTTTATGTTTGCTACAAAGCTTCCGCGTAATTCATTGTATGAAAGTGATCCTTATACATCACTATTTGATCGGATTCCGTGAATCCTTACCGCGGAAACCTGTGGGAAACTAACGGGTGCGGGCGGAATTTTCCGGCCCGCCTCGCCGCGTCCCCGGATTAAGGCCTCGTTTAGCGGGACCTCGGTCCGGGGGCGTGACACTTACTGCTACAAGGTGATGCCGTTCGGACTGAAGAACGCGGGGGCAACGTATCAACGCCTCATGACAAAGATGTTCCAGGCTCAGCTCGGTAAGACAGTGGAAGTCTACATTGACGACATAGTCATCAAGTCCAAGCACTCCAGCGCCCATCTGGCGGATCTGGCCCAAGTCTTCAGCATCCTTCGGGCGTTCAAGCTCAAACTGAATGCTTCCAAGTGCGCCTTCGGCGTAGCTTCTGGCAAGTTCCTCGGAAGCCTCGTAACGCGGAGAGGAATAGAGGCCAACCCAAACTAGATTACTGCAATCTTAGGCATCCAGAGCCCATCTACTACCAAGGAGGTCCAGAAGCTTACAGGCATGGCTGCAGCACTCAATCGCTTCATCAGCCGATCATCAGATAAGTGCCGTCCTTTCTTTCAGCTTCTGAGAAAAAACTTAAAATTCCAATGGACCCCTGAGTGCAACCAAGCATTGGCAGCACTCAAAACTTATTTGTCTTCACCACCCTTACTCTCTACCCCAACTCAGGGGGAGATTTTGTATCTATACCTTGCGGTCTCGGATCATGCGGTGAGCTCCGTCCTCATCAGAGAGGACGAAGGAGTCCAAAAGCCAATTTACTATACAAGCAAGATCCTGCTTGACGCCGAGACCAGATACCTTTTGCTGGAGAAGCTCGCATTGGCACTCGTAGCGCCTCCCGCAAGCTCTCCCATTATTTTCAATCCCACACCATTGTGGTGATCACGGAGCATCCACTCCATTCTATATTAAAAAAAGCTGACTTTTCAGGGCGAATCTCAAAATGGGCAGTCGAACTGGGGCAGTATGACATTCAGTACCGTCCCTGGACTGCGATCAAAGCCTAGATTTTAGCAGACTTCATTGTAGAGTTCGTCTCGCCGAGCTCGGCTCCGACCCAGCTCGGCACGGAACTGGGGGGCATAGGGCATGAACCTGAAGTTACCGAGGTCGAGCCAGCTCCCGCCTCGGCATGGAGGGTCTTTGTTGACGGTTCGTCCACCTCCAAGAGAGCTGGCACCGGCATAGTCCTCCAATCGCCAGAAGGACTGGTCATAGAGCAAGCCTTCACCTTGGACTTCAAAGCAACAAACAATGAAGCGGAGTATGAAGCACTGATAGCAGGGCTGAACAGCGCCCGAAACCTAGGAGCCCAGCAACTGGTGATCTTCAGCGATTCACAACTGGTAACTAGCCAGCTCGCTGGAGACTACCAGGCCAGGGATGACAGGATGGCGGCCTACTTAGTCCTCGCGAAAAAACTACTCTCTCATTTCCAGACAGCCGAGGTCAGGTAGATCGCCAGAGATACCAACACGCACGTTGATGCGCTTGCAAACCTGGCCTCCGCTGTCGAAGCAGGAAAGAAAATGACTGTCGAGGTTGGATCGATATCAAAATCAAGCCTAGAGCTCCACTCGCCTCGGCAAGTCCTTTGTGCTGATCTCGGCCCGAGCTGGATGGATCCAATCATCTCTTACTTGAAGGACGACCAGCTCCCCGAAGACAAGACTGAAGCCCACCGAATCAGACTCAAGGCAGCTCGATTCTGGCTATCTCCCGAAGGCAAACTCTACAGAAAATCCTTCACGGGTCCCTACCTCCAATGTGTCCATCCGAGCAAGGTGGACAACTTCCTGTACGAGATCCATGAAGGAATCTGTGGCAGTCACATCGGAGGTCGATCACTGGCCTACAGGGCTATAAGCCAAGGTTACTGATGGCCCTACATGCAAAAGGATGCGCAGGTATACGCCAGGAAATGCGAGAAATGCCAAAAGTTCTCCCACTCTCTTCATCAGCCAGCGCAAGACCTGAGTCCCCTATCTAGTCTATGGCCCTTCGCTCAATGGGGCTGGACATTGTGGGGCCTCTCCACCGAGCTCCAGGGAACAAGAGATGGCTGATAGTTGCTACGGATTACTTCACAAAGTGGATAAAAGCTGAACCGTTGTCCTCCATCACTGATAGGGACTCCAGGAACTTCGTATGGAAGAACATCATAACGAGGTTCGGCATCCCTAGGACCCTGATTTCGAACAACGGGACTCAGTTCGACTCCAAATCCTTCAAGGACTTCTGCCAAGAGCATGGCATTAGGAACCATTACTCCACTCCGGCGTATCCACAGAGCAATGGCCAGGCCGAAATTTCTAACAAGATAATCCTGGACGGCCTGAAGAAGCGGTTGGACAAGGCAAAAGGGAGATGGGTAGAGGAGCTTCCCAGCGTGTTGTGGGAGTACAGAACGACTCCAGGGCGATCCACCTCGGCGACACCTTTCTCTCTGGCCTATGGGATGGAGGCGGTCATTCCCTTGGAAATTGGCCTCCCCACCCTGAGGACAGAGTTTGTCGACCAGGGCCGAAACGAGACAAACCTGGCGATGGAGCTAGACCTAGCGGACGAGCATCGAGAAGCAGCGGCCCTACGACTGACTGACTATCAGCAGCGGCTAGCCAGAGGATACAATGAGAAAGTCAGAGAAAGAAGTTTCTCCATAGGAGAACTAGTGCTGAAGAAGACCCTGCCAGCTGACAAAGATCCAAATGAAGGAAAACTAGCCCCGAACTGGCATGGCCCGTTCAGGGTGGTCTCACTAGCAGGACGATCCTCTTACAAGCTCGAAGACTTAGAAGGCAAGCCGTTGCCGAGACCATGGAATGCATCCCACTTGAAGAAATTCTATTTTTAAAGATGTAACATGAGTCTCAGAATCAATGAAAGCAACATTTGCCCTGTCATCAATCTGTGTCTGAGTTCGGCAGCTTTGGGTCCCTGACCCTGGAAAAGGCTTCGGATTCATACATCCGGTCGTTTCCTAAATTTTGGGTCCATGACCCTGGAAAAGGCTTCGGATTCATACATCCGGTCGTTTCCTAAATTTTGGGTCCATGACCCTGGAAAAGGCTTCGGATTCATACATCCGGTCGTTTCCTAAATTTTGGGTCCATGACCCTGGAAAAGGCTTCGGATTCATACATCCGGTCGTTTTCTAAAATTTGGGTTCCTAACCCTGGAAGAGGCTTCGGATCCATACATCCGGTCGCTCCCTAAATTCTAGGTTCATACACCCCCCGAGATCGTTCCCGAACTCAGGCTCGCACAGCCGAGACCCTCGAGGCTCTGGGTTCGTCTCGGCAGATGACAGATCGTCTCGGCCAATGGCGGTCCATTTCGGCCAACGACAGTCTTCGAAAAAGAAAGAGCAGTGCAAGCACTGGAGTGCAGAAAAGCAGCACAAAAATACAAATATCGCAAAACAGTACAAGAAAAGCAAAGAATGCAAAAACACAGAAGTACTGTACACAGATTGTATGATCAGAAAGCTTGTTCTTTTTATTTATTGTAATTGCTTCATTACAAGGATTACAGAAAAGGAAAAAAGTACAGTAAGGAGGCTCGTAGTCCTCTAGAAACAAAAAAGAATTGAAGACTGGGAGATTCTGATCTTCACTGACTCTTCAGTCCGGTCTTCAGCGTCCTGAGCTCTTCAACGCCCTCTAGATTGGAAGCCTGAAGACTCCGATCCTCGCTGGTCCACTGTTTGGAGACTTTGGGGGACTCTGAATCTCACTAAGCTCTACAATACCCTATGGTTGGTTAGACCGAACTTTGTAAAAAAGAGCCCCCTCGGTCCAAGGACCTCTCGATCCTGCCCGCCGCTCGGAGGTCTTGATATCCCACAAGAAGATCTGCAGCATGATTCCACGCAGAGCCCTTTGGGATGAAAATAAGACCCCCAAACGCGCGGGGCGCCACCAACCCACGACTGCAAAGATTCCCATGCAGCCGCATCGGAGGGAGTTGGCCGTGGACCCACGTTCAGAGAGCGTGCAGTCCACGAGGATCATCTTCAGAGAGCGCGCAGACTACGACAGGCCGTCCCTCCCGGAGGAAGTCGTCTTCTGGCGTAAGGATTCCACCCGGGTCAAATGTTCCTAAGGTTCTACCAAGCGTGGCTGCCAGGTTGGCTAACAGAAAGAGGCAGGCTCCCATGTCAGAAGGTAGAATGTCAGGGTTCTTTTCTCTCCCATGGCGAGCTTGCCACTCCTATTTATAGGAAGAAGAAGGGCCCGGTCTTCAAAGAAAATTATGAGGTGAGGTCTCCCACGCCTTACGCGAGGTGCACGTCTTCCTATATGCTGACCAGCGGTTCCGATGGCACCACGTGGAACCATCCGCTCGTTTTCCTCATTGGCCATACCACCACACTTACTGCTATTTATGGTCTTCAGAATACGGAGAATCAGCACAGAAAACTATGAAGATCGCTCGGTACTCTCTCCGACCCAAGGCTCACACGTCACGTCACATTAAAGGCATTCAGCCGGACTTAAGCGTAAAAGAGCCGAACTCAAAAGAAAGGGAAAGAGAGAAAATGGAGCACAAATGCACAAGTAAAAGAGCCCTGTTTTTCATTAAAAGTGAAGGACATTACAGAGCTGAGCGTTACATGTAAAAGAAAGGAAGGAAAGATTACAAAGAGCAAAAGCAAGAAGGATATAACTACTGCGGCTTCGGCGACTCCACCAGTATGATCACCGACTCTGATGAACCAGCGGTCTCGGCTACGACCGCAGCCTTGTCTGGTGCATCACCAGCAGGAGGGGCAGAAGGAGTGTCGCCTTGAGGTGCGACTGGGGCATCACTGGCAGACGAAGCAGTTGGCCATCCGAGACAGGATCAGCTGCAAGGGCATCGACTGGGGCACTCTCGCCCAAGGGTGTAGAGCTCGGCTCAGGGACTGGGCCCGAGTACTTCGACAGATTTCGATAGACCGGGTGGTCTTCGGGAACCTCCGCACGCCTCAATGCGGCCAAGCACCCTTCCTCGAACAGAATGGAGGTGATCTCCTCCACCTGCTTCTCGTACTCCTCAGTGGCCTGGTCCACCCCCTTCTGGAAAGAAGATTGTGCCTCGGACAGCAGAGAAGCCTTGAGACTGGCATTCTTTTTCTTCAGCTTCTCGATTTCGGCACGCCCGGCCAGCACTTTGCCGCGTAGCCTCGTCGCCTCAGCCGCCGATTCAGACCTCGTTCTAGCCAGCTCCGACTCCAGCTCGGCAATCCTCTTAGTCTTCGTCCAGATGTCACCCTTTAGTTGATGGGTCTTCGACGTGAGTTCAGTGACGCTGACCACAGCTACTTCCAGCTGTGCGGTCTCCTCGGCGCTACTCCTCTTCAGCTCCTCCAGCTCCTTCTTCAGCCTTTCCCTCTCAGACTCCAACTGAGTGACCTTCGTGATGTTCTTGTCACTCCTTTCCATCACTACCAGGAGCCTCTGCAGGTTCTGCAAAAGGAAAAAATAAGTCAGATAACAGCAGCCGAACTGAAGCACTTGAAGAAAGGCGTTGAAGATACTTACCAAAAGTTCAGCCTGAATCGCCGAGACCAGCAGGCTTTCGTTGTCGTACCTCGCGTGCACTTCCATGTCACACGGCAAGGCACAAGCTTTTGCAAGGGCTCCGATGACGTCGGAGTTCCCCATCACCCAGTCCTCGACGTTTATAGGCTTCCCGGGCCGCGTCTCCATCTTGGTTCTCCATGCCACTGGGGCAGTACGAGGTCCGGAAGCCGCTCCGGATCCTTGCCTTATCGAGACGGTGATCTCGCGAGCCGCCTCGCCAGTCACCCTGCTAGCCGGCGCACTCTTCTTGGGCGGAGCTTTGCCTCCGGGAGCTCGCGCAGGTGTCTTACCTTTCGGAGGCTGTCCAGCCCCCGAGTCTTTCTCACCCGCCTTGGACCTTTTCCTGGGAGGGGACCCCTCCCTTGGGTGATCCGGGGAACGCCTCCGCGCTCCTTCGCTCGGTGTGGTGCAGGAGCAGAGGTGACAGCAGCACCCCCCGAGCCCGAGGCCACGCGGGTGCTAGCAGACGATGGTGTCGCAGAAGAAGAGGATCCGCGCCTAAACTTGGCCGCCAGATCCTTGGTACCAGGCACTCTCGAGCCTCCCTCCATTCCTTCCTCCTGGTCAGACGAATAAGCGTCTACTATCTCCCTTAGGTTCGGCGACCCCGAGCTAGAAGAGGTGGATGCCTCAGCGCCAGACGCAGCTCGGCTCGCAGCAGGGTCGATCAAAGGAACCCCGGCAGGCACGGCCAAGGTGACAGGAGGATGATCAGGCTACGGCTCGTCCTCCGGAGCCGCTCCGATTCTCTTGTAGCGGCCGTGGTACCTCGGCGTATACCCCAGCAGCTTCCAAGCCGATTTGGTCTTGTGCCCCTTGTATCTCTCGACCTTCTTGTGGTCGTCAACGTTCTTCCTCCAGCCTTCGCTCACAGCCCGGCGTCGCCTCGCGTGCAGTTCTGCGCCACAAACAATAAGAGTGTCATCTCGGCAACATAGAGGTTGAGCAAAATAAACAGAGAAAAGAAGCAGTATTTACTTGGGACGGCCCCGAGGTGGCGAGGGACCATCAGCCTCCTGTCCTCACCAGCGCCGAATTCCCAGTCCCCCGACACACAGAAGAGGTCTTCCTCGGCATTCTTACTGGAATCCTCCAAGGCCAGGATGAAGCCACTTCGGCGCTGCTTCACCCGGAGATAATAATTGTCTCCCCCAGCCTTGCAGATATCATAGACGTCCTCGATGTCATGGACACCCAGGTTGGTCCCCAAGATCTCGTTCAGTTTCGCCGTGCCCATGATGACTTTGAAGCCATTGGGCATCAACTGGCACGGGGTTATCGACCAGACACTAAGGCAGGCCCTAAGCAGGGGGTGCAGAGGAAATCTGACCCCGCCCTCGATCACGGAGATCAGAGGGAACGACATCCAGCCGCAGGACCAGCCGCGCGTGGCATAGTCGATGGGATCCACCGGCCTGAGGCGGACTCCCTCCGGGATGTTGTAAGTAGCCCTAAACCTAGCTATGCCTTCGTCTATATCTAACCGAAACCTAGGGGTGCCCATGTCTAAAAGAAGAAGAAGGCAGAAAGAAACCCTAAAGGTGGAAAACCCTAAAAAACAGGCAGGGGCACGAAGTTACTTACAGAAACAGGAGGGCGAGTCAAGAACAGATCTGGGCGCGTCCTACGGTTGTCCTCGCCAGAGAGATCTCGAGAAGACGAAGAGCAGGTAAGAAATCGAAGGCAAGGGCAAAGAAAATAAGAAAAAAGAAAGAAAGGAGACAACCCTATTTATAGAAAGGAAACCGTCTTTGGGCGCCACTTTCGAATTCGAAGAGACGGATTTCGCAAACCGCGCCTGTTCCATCAATGAGACAGCGCAATCAGTGAAGAAGCTACACGTGTAGCCGTCGGTTCGCTTCCTAGGATGGACACGACGAAGCATTTTTGCCTCAGAAAAGTTGAAATGACATCAAGCAATGATCGCTGCATCTCCAGACGGGTTCTCTAGCTTTTGACCCCTAAAGGCTAGGACGCTTAAGAGGTCACAAGCTAGGGGGCAATTGTGTGGGGAGATTTTCAAAGCTCCAGGATTACGCTAATCACCGCCATCAGATGGGACTAAGCATTCTCACGTGCCTCACGTGCCATCCGCGTGCCATCCGCGTGACACAAGTCTCACCTCGGCTACCAGGGCAGAGGCCTCAGCCGAAGTCAGACAGGTCCTGGCCGCTAGCGCCGAGCTCGACTACCCAGGTGCCCATCTCAGCTAAAAGCTTGACCTCGGCCAAAGGAGCAAGGACGAAAGCCGAACCAAGAGAGAATCTCCACTCGTGCCCTTCGCCCGCCACACCATCGGACACGTGGAGGAATAGGGGCGCGAGCCAGTGAGACATATGCGACATCCAGTCGTCCACAATCTTCGCCAGATCACTGACAGGGAGGCATCCAGCGGCTGAAGCCAAATCAGGGCAAGGCCCGAGGGTGGATCCGATGGTACCTCTACCGCCAAAGGCGTCCAACACGATCTGGCCCAACATGACGCATATTAAATGCGATATGGGCTGATCCGACTGGCATTAAATGCAAAGTGGGCTGGAATGGACCGCATTTATTGCTTTGTGGGCTGATGATGACTTCCCTATCAAATCATGGGACCCATGCCAAAATATCATCCAAAGATATCGTCCAGTTCTCTATAAAATAGAACCCCATTTCACATGCAAGGTACGCAACCCATACTTGAGAGTCGTTACTCTGCCTCTCTTCTTCCTCTCCTTCCTTTGTTTCAGTTCACTTACTGACTTAGGCATCGGAGAGCCTTGCGCCGCCCAGGCCAGGGTCCTCTGACCGTTTGCTCTTCCCTTTCAGGCTTTGAGGCAGCAGATCATCTTCTTCATTTGGATAAGTCCTGTAAGGCACCCCGATCATTGTGGGTCATATTTTTCTGCACCTACAGAATCCAGGGCCTTCCAAATTAGTAGGTTGATCATATTAAGCAACTTTGTCATCCAATTCACAACATGTCTCAAAAGATGTCGACTACGGTAGAATGGAGATTAGGGTAGAACATAACCTAGTACTTGCTAAGGCCCTGTTTGGATCGCTGTGATAACATACCTGGTCCCACTTATCCACAGAGATAAAGATCACTCTTATCTCATCTGCTGAGCACAGTTCAATCTTATCAGTTTAGCTAAGCATGAATTGTATTTGTCTTTTGAATTCAAACTTAATTATGTATCATCCTCTTGTACTATATATACTGAATCAAAATATCAAAGGGTGTGTGAAAACATAAACACCTTTCATGGTATCAGAGCCTAATGATCCTTTCTCTACATTTGTATCCACAGAGATAAAGATCACTCTTATCTCATCTGCTAAGCACAGTTCAATCTTATCAGTTTGGCTAAGCATGAATTGTATTTGTATTTTGAATTCAAACTTATGTATCCTCTTGTACTATATATACTGAATCAAAATATGAAAGGGTGTGTGAAAACATAAACAGCTTTCATGCTGGAGCTGCAATGAGTTTGCAAATAAACTTATTTACCTGGAATTGGTAGTGTCAAAGAAAAAACAACTGCCCCTTGAAAATAACTCAGGTTATCCAAATGCATGAATTCTCATTCATCAATAAACACTGCTTACATTACGAAGACCAGAGCAAAATAATGAAAATAGCAATGCGCCAACAAGAGATTCAGAGAGACATTACTTTCTTGTCCAAGTCATAATAAGGTTTGGATCAAAATAAGCTGGCAGAAGTCTTCCAACAACACTACATACTAATATATACTTTAGGCACAATGGCTATGACAAAGTTTTCATAGCTTCAAAACACAGAGATACATAACTTACCAAGACAAAGCTTTCATAGCTTCAAAACACAGAGATACATAACTTACCAAAACAAAGTTTCACACGGAAATCGAATGCTTATAGAGCAGAGTACCTTGAGTGCCACACGTCCATCCACACTCGATGCTTGAATTTTCTCTACCCAAACGACAAAGTAGATGACAGGAACTCCTCATCCTCAACAAAAAGTTGGAGATTTTTTGTCCTCAACAAGAATTTAACTGCATCATCATCAAACTCCAACAGGCAACCCAGTTTGATAAGCTCAGAGAGACCATCGATTTGATCGGGTTTGTAACATAACAATCCCTTGGATATTGCTTCAAAGAAATATGTACAGAATTCAATGTTGGCTTTGTATCCAGATGATTTCTCTGTTTTCTGAATGAACAACTCTGAGTTCTCCCTATCCCAGCGTACCATTTGGCTTGCATTCACACTAAGACTCTTTCCTGAGGAGAGAAGCAGGCTATAACATACTGTAATGGGTTCATCTAACTCAAAGATTTCCAGATCATGAAGCTGCTTGGCAATCAAATGCCTCGCCTTAGAAGGCATCTCTAGAGAAGAATCTGCAAAAAACCCAAGCACAATTCTGAACAATCCACTCCTGATCATCGCATCCCTTGGATCAAGCTTCTTGGCTTTGGAGCTGTTTGTTTCAAAAGATTCATCCTTTTCAACAGATTCAGAAATAGTTCGAACACTAATACAGGTGTAAATTTCATAGAGCTTACTCTGAGATAGTGATGGCGGGCTTGGTTGAGGATACCAGGCGAATATATCTGGACAAGCCTTCTCAAAAAGATCCCTCAACTGCAGGTCATTGGGGATGAAAACATCATCCTTGTTGACAAGCCGAATTACACCAGAACCCGTGCTCACAGAAACCTTAATTATGCAGTCAGAAACAAGGCCTTTTGTCTTTGCATTCCAATGCTTTGCAACAAAATCCCAAAAAGCACAACATTCAATAAATGTCAACGGGTGAAGCGCATTTTCCCAGTAACTCCAGAGCCGACAGTGATCATCAATTGTGGGGTGAGTTCTCACTCCAAAAACTTTGGAGGCTGAGAATTTCGGTCTCATTCTCATGGAACTTGTCCAGAACATTCAAATGCAAACTGAAGAGACTATCCTTGTCATGAAGAACACAGGCATCAGAACCCGCCCATTTTCCCTTGTCCACTCCTTGAGGGATCCAAATCCAACTAGCATCATTTTTGTCTGGCACCCAGTCATACTTACTCAAGTACTCATAGATTCTATTTATAATACTGACACGAGAATGACAGATGAGATGTTCTGCCATCAAAGAACAGCCTCTGTAAACCTCCACAATCACTCCTATTGCTTTGAGCTCATTTCGGTAGGATGAGATTTCAGTACCGTAAAATACTTCATCAATGAAAGGCCCATCTTCCCGTTGAATAGGTCCCCAATTTGAATCAAACAATATGCACTCACCTGGGGATCTAAAACCCACTACAGTCTTCAGCCATTTCTTGTTTATTCTTCCCATGAATTCCTTTGGCAGGTGTCACGCCCCCGGACCGAGGTCCCGCTAAACGAGGCCTTAATCCGGGGACGCGGAGCGACGGGCCGGAAAATTCCGCCCGCACACGCTAGTTTCCCACAGGTTTCCGCAGTAAGGATTCACGGAATCCGGTCCAATAGTGATATATGAGAATCACTTTCATACAAATGAATTACGCGGAAGCATTGTAGCAAACATCCAAGTCTCTCAAACGGGTATAAAAATGAGAACGCAAGAGACTAGCATCAAAAGAGAAACATTTACTGTAGGCCCCAAAGTTAGTTTAACGTTGATACAAAAGTAGAGTTAATCATTAATTACAAATCTTTCCCCAAAAGAAAATAAGCCAACAATGGCCATAACAAAAACCCAAAATGTATATCATGAGATCCCCAAAATGTGATCGCAGCTCCAAGACAACCCGACGTCTAATTGACATCATCGGGCCGCCACTCTCCCTCCGCCGGAACTATAGGTTCCGCCTCGAAATGCGCCTCAACCGCGAGGGGCTCGACATCTGACACCAAACAAAAGAGAGTCAGACACGACGGTCTTGCAAGCAATTACAACAATAATAAGATGAGAGCGAAACAAAACATGATAAGTAAGAGCTATGATTAAATCACGATTGATAACAATGTCAAAGTGAAGATAGAAGATACATCTCGATGGTTTACAAATCCAATGTCATGATGAGTAACATAAATAAATGCCATGAGATGAACATCAATGCATAAAAACACTGGCAACCCACATAAAGCTATATTCTCCTGTTACCGAAGTAACCGGAGCAGACAAACCGTAGCCACTAAACGTGGGACCGGAACGACATAGTCGTTATCAGACAGAACCGTAGCCACTACTCGTGGGACCGGATAATTACCGTTGCCATGGTCGGTACAGACGGAATCCAAACTGCAGCTGGCAAACAAAGTAAAGACCCCAAGCCGGATGATCAGTCCGACAAGGTGACCTAAGCCTAGTGGTGCCATTTTAGTGAAAATCCGAAACCTCGAAGAAATGCAATTCTATTTATAAGATACATTTCCAAAGTCGATAGAGAACTACTCCAAACAAATGCATATGGGCAAAGCCAAGCAAAACAAGTGAGTAGTTTCATCATTTCTATAATATGGGGGTAGCCCACTTCAAAACAATAAAAGAATTGGAGAAAGGACCAAAACAAAAGTCTTTTTATACAAAGGAATGTATGATGGTTCGGTCAACTGAGCGGGTAGTCTCGATATACATTTGACCCCCTTTATTGTCATTAAAGAAAGTGATTTGGTGCCACCGAAGATCGTTGACAATCATAAGGGATTAAATGTACACTTAGACTTGAGGGTTTTCCCAAGTGGTATTGGCTGTAGTCTAAGACACATCTTGCCATGAGTTCTAGGCTTGTGAAAGGTTGAATGGGCTTTCTCATAGAAAAGGATAAAAGGGCTGAATTGGGCTTGGACATAGGCTTGAAGTGGACTTGAATATTATACCCAATAAGTCTTCCTTAGAAGTAGATTTAAGTCCCTTTTAATCAGGCCCACAGCTGGCCTTATCCAAGCTCAAACAGTCCATTGAAAACAAGCCCAAACAATCCCTAAATTAGCCCACAATTCATGTCATAAATAGCCCCAACATTAGGACCCAAAAACAGCCCGAGAATTGACCTTAAAACAGGCCCAAAGGACACCTAGGAAATGGGCTTATCAAATCTTCAATTGGGCCATCAAACAGCCCTTAAATAGGCCCTTAATCAGGCCCAAACCCGAGCCCGGACTGAGCTGGGCTCGCTCGAGCGGACCCAGACAGTAGCTGGGTCGCTCGAGCGACCCAGTGGGTCGCTCGAGCGGACCCAGACAGTGCCTGGTCCGCTCGAGCGACCCAGTGGGTCGCTCGAGCGGACTGGGCCTGCCCAGTCCGGCCCGAGTGCAGGAAACCTCCCTTTTTTTTTTGTTTTTCTTCTTCTTTTCTTGATCATTTCAATTCCCTTCTTCCATACACCATTCTACAACATCTTGGGCCTCTTCTCAACCTCTACAAATCCTCAAACCATCATCCATAATCATCTAATTAATACAAATTCAACACCTTTTAAAAGAATCCAAGTTCTTTTCCAAGTTCTTTTGAACACCCATTTGAACACAATGAACAAACTTTCCAAGAAACCAAAGTGAGAACAAATTTTCAATACATGGTAAAGCAACAACATAAATTAAGATGGCTATGACAATGATTCCTTAAATCATAATAAACCATAAACTAAAGAAGATTAACACAAAAAGGGAAATCAAGAAATAGAACCAATGAGAGAAAAACATCATATAATTGTTGAAATATACTTGCCTCTAGCCAAGATAAGATCAAAATCACTCTTCAAATCAAGCCTTAGAGCCTCAACCACCAAATCTACAAAAACCCCAAAAATTTTCCCAAGAAACCCTAAAATGTCAACATTTGTGAATCCTCAATGAAAACCTTAGCAAATGGGATTAAAACACTCCAAATGGAGAGGAAAGCAAAGATCTTGAGTTTAGGAAACCAATGCTAACCTTGAGGAACCCAAACAAGGAAGAGAGGCTTGAACAAGGGGCTTCTCTTAGCTCAAACTCCTCAAGAATGGTATCTTTAGGAAGCTTCAAGAGGGAGGAAGAGTTTGAGGAGATCAATCCTCCAAGAGCACCTCACCAAGTGAGAGTTTCAGATGAGAGAGAGTGAGAAGGGAGAAGAGGAAAACCCTAGCACATAGAGTTGCTGGAATGGAATGAAGAAGGAGAAGGAAGAGTTCCCTTCTTAAGAGACAAGCCATTGTGGGCCCCGATCTTCACAAGCCTAGAAACGGTACTTGCGGGCCCCGAACGAAAACGACGAAGAAGACAAAAATGATCGGCGAAATTTCTACTTTCCAAAAAGTATATTTTTGACAATTTCTGGAATTTTCGAAATTTGGGTACAGGTTTTGTGTGAAATGTCAGTTTTGCCCTTTTTCTCGAAAAACGCGATTTCTGATCACAAAATCAAGTTGGCCAAAACATGAAAGTTGATGATCAAAAGGAAATAAGTCAAAATACACATAAATTGGGATTTCACAAGCATCATGAACAAACTCAACAATTCTACACACAATCCACGGGCGCCCCGACCCGTGTCAAACTTAAGTTAAAAGCTAACAAAGGTTCTCAAAGCTAATCGAACCTTCTAATCTAGCTTAATAAAATAAGCTAATCGTCCACTAACCCCACTTATTTACTAATCACGGTTAAAACATAATTAAATATTCAAACCTGGGTCGGGGTCTGACATCCTCCACCCCTAAGAATCACATTTGGTCCTCCAAATGATCACTAACCTCTGGGAATAGCTGAGGGTACTTCTTTTGAACTTGCTCATGAAGCTCCCAAGTGGCTTCTTCTGGTCCGTGATTCTCCCAACGGATTTTTACCCACTGAATTGTCCTATTCCTCAGTTCTTGCTCTTTGGTGTCGATAATCTCTGTCGGTTTTTCGACGTATGAGGCATCCTCTCTGACATCCAATGGCTCACGTTGTAGCACGTGCGAAGGGTCTGAAACATACTTCCTTAACATTGACACGTGAAACACGTTATGCACACCCGACAGTTCTGGAGGCAAAGCTAATCTGTACGCCACTTCCCCGATCCGACTCAAGATCTCATACGGTCCAATAAATCTCTTAGACAATTTGCCTTTCTGCCCGAATCTCAATGTCCCTCTGACCGGAGATACCTTTAAGAATACCTTGTCTCCAACTTGGAATTGGAGATCCTTCCTTCTAACATCAGCATAACTCTTCTGTCGGCTCCCCTCAATCTTCAATCTCTCATGGATAATCCTGACTTTATCACTTGTTTCCTCAACTAAAGATGGACCATGAAAACTGCGTTCTCCGACTTCTTCCCAACACACTGGGGTTCTACACTTCCTGCCATATAGCGCTTCAAAAGGGGCCATTCCTATGCTTGAATGGTAACTATTGTTGTAGGCAAATTCACAAAGTGGTAGATTCTCATCCCACTGATTCTTGAAATCAAGTACACAAGCCCTAAGCATATCCTCGAGGGTCTGAATGGTCCTTTCCGACTGACCATCCGTCTGCGGGTGGTACGCTGTACTGAATTGAAGCTTCGTTCCCATTGACTCATGTAAAGTCTTCCAAAACCTCGAAACAAATCTACTATCCCGATCTGAAGTGATGGAAACCGGCTGACCATGACGACTAACGATCTCCTTTACAAAAGCTTGCGCTAAAGCCAACATGTGCATCTTCTTACCGGTCTTCAAAGGAATAAAGTGTGCCGACTTCGTTAACCGATCCACTATGATCCAAATGGCATTGTTCCCCTTGCTTGTATTCGGTAAACCCGATACAAAATCCATTGTCAGGTGCTCCCATTTCCACTCTGGGATTTCTAACGGTTGCAAAAGACCAGGTGGTTTCTGATGTTCTGCCTTCACTAATTGACAAGTCATGCATCTAGACACAAAGGCTGCTATCTCTCTCTTCATGTTGTTCCACCAAAAACGACTCTTCAAATTTTGGTACATCTTCGTACTCCCTGGATGCACTGAATACCTCGTATTATGAGCCTCTGCCATAATGTCATCTTTCAAATTGTCTACTTTAGGAACACAAAGTCTGCCACGGAAGTACAAAACTCCATCCAACATCTGAAAATCTGGCCTTTCCGAGATATGCTCCACAATTTTAACCAAGTCTGGATCTTGCATCTGATTGTCCTTAATTTTCTGAATGAAGACTGGCTCGGACACTGTCATATTTGCTAACATAACTCCTTCCCTCAAAGGTTGGAACTCTACTCCCAATTCCTCAAATTGCTGAAAATTGCAAAACCCATGCAAACTGGCCAAACAAACTGATTTCCTGCTCAACGCATCTGCCACTACATTCACTTTCCCCGGATGATAGATAATCGGAAAATCGTAGTCCTTGATGTACTCCATCCATCTTCTTTGCCTCATATTTAATTCCTTTTGAGAGAACAAGTACTGGAGACTACGGTGATCCGAATGAACTTCAAAATTTTCTCCATACAAGTAGTGTCTCCACATCTTCAACGCGAAAACTATGGCTGCTAACTCCAAATCGTGCGTTGCATATTTCTTTTCATGTTCCTTTAATTGCCTCGAGCCATATGCAATCACGTTTCCATTTTGCATCAACACACAACCGAGTCCTACTCCTGAAGCATCCGTAAAGATAACGAAACCACCACTCCCTGAAGGTAAGGTGAGGATAGGCGCTGAAGTTAACCTCTTCTTTAACTCTTCAAAACTAGCTTCACACTTCTCTGACCATACAAACGGCACATTCTTTCGGGTTAACTTAGTCAACGGTGCTGCAATGGATGAAAAACCTTGAACAAATCTCCTATAATAACCTGCCAAACCCAGAAAACTTCTAATCTCTGTCACATTTTTCGGTCTCTCCCAATTGATAACTGCTTCAATCTTTGATGGGTCAACTGCTAGCCCTTCTTCAGAAATAATGTGACCAAGAAAAGAGACTTGCTCTAGCCAAAACTCACACTTCCCAAGCTTCGCATACAACTGGTTATCTCTCAACAACTGCAAAGAAGTCCTCAAATGCTGCTCATGATCTTCTCTCGACTTGGAATACACTAGAATATCATCAATGAAAACGACGGTGAACTGATCTAGATAGGGTGCGAAAATCTTGTTCATGAGAGCCACGAATACCGCTGGTGCATTCGTCAGTCCAAAGGGCATCACCAAAACTCATAGTGCCCATATCTCATTCGAAAAGCTGTCTTCGGGATGTCTGATTCTCTAACCCACAACTGATGGTATCCGGACCTCAAATCTATCTTCGAGAAAAACTTTGCACCTTGCAACTGATCAAACAACTCGTCTATCCTAGGCAAAGGGTACTTGTTCTTAATGGTCACTTGATTCAACTTCCTATAGTCTATACACATCCTCAAACTTCCATCTTTCTTCTTGACAAAGAGTACTGGGGCTCCCCATGGGGAAACACTTGGCCTAACAAAGCCCTTATCTAGCAACTCTTGCAATTGTAACTTCAATTCACCTAACTCCGCTGGAGCCATCCTATAAGGAGCAATGGAAATCGGAGCAGTTCCTGGCACCAACTCTATTGTAAACTCAACTTCTCTGACAGGTGGTAACCCTGGAATCTCTTCTGGAAAAACATCGGGAAACTCACACACTATCGGAATATTCTCCACCCCTAGGGACTGTTCGTCCTTGGAAACAAAAGCAATAAATCCCTCACAACCTGATCTTAACAATTTAGCTGCAGAAAGAGCTGAAATGAACCTAACTGGAGAAATCCTTTTCTCTCCTTGAAACTTCACCCCGGAGGATGACCCATCCAACCTAAACACAATGGTCTTACTATAGCAATCCATGGAGGCATGATGACCCGCTAACCAATCCATGCCTAGAATAACATCGAAGTCATGCATAACTAAGGTAATAAGATCTGCAGGGAAAATGACTTCTCCTATCTTCACTGAACAGCCAGGGTAAAAAGTACGACACACCACTTGCTTCCCTACTGGAGTAGTAACAGTCAAAACAAACTCTAACTCTCTAACAGGTACACTAATCTTTTTAGCAAATACAAGGGATAAGAAAGAATGGGTAGATCCCGGGTCAAACAACACTTTAGCTTCTACATCACAAATTAGGAGTTTACCTTCCACAACATCACCCGCCGCTTCTGCATCCACTTGATTGATATGGTTGAGACGGCCTTGCTGACGAGGTCTATTCTGATTCTGATTTGGCCTCCCAAGCTGCATATTCCTATTTTGCTGCTGTGGACGGGCATTCTGGTTCTGTGGCTGTTGACGGGGCTGCTGGTTCTGCTGCTGCCTCGGTGGATTCTGAACTACTTGTTGATTTTGCTGAGGGGCCTGCCTTGGCGGCTGCTGAGGTGCCCTATTGCCCTGGTTCCTATTGTTCGGGCAATCCTTCACTTGGTGGTCTGAGCTACCACACTTGAAACATGCCCCTGAAAGTCGATAACACTGCTGAGAAGGGTGATTCTTGCCACAATGCTCACACCCGCCTTGAGTTGGAGCATTCTGCTGTTTCTTTTGCTTCTTTCCTTGGTATGATTTCTGCCCACTCTGAAACTGCTGCCTCTTCCTTTGGTTGTCCTTAATAATCTGGTTGTTTATATCCTCAAACCTGTAGGCCCTTTTTATAGCCTCTTGAAAGGTGGTTGGTGGTACCACACCCAAAGCATCTCTCAAAATAATGGGATTGAGCCCATCCATAAACTTAGTGATCTTTTTCTCCTCGGTGTCCACCAACTCTGGAGCATAGCGAGATAACTTTTCAAACTTGGTAAGATATTCCAGGACAGTCATATCTTCTTGCTTAAGCAACTGGAACTCCGCTGCCTTTTGCTTCTTAATATGTGCTGGGACATATTTCTCACTAAACTGCTGCTTGAAAGTGGCCCAAGCAATCCCATCTGCAATATTCTGATAGCCTTCCTTGACAGTCTTCCACCAAATGTCTGCCAACCCAGTAAACATAGATGCTGCTAAGTGAACCCGCTGTCTGCCTGTACATACGAAAATGTCGAAGATGTTCTCGGTATGAGCCAACCAATCATCCGCTGTCAAAGGGTCTTCCTGACCCGTAAATTCTTCAGGACCCCTTTTTCTGAATTTCTCAAATAGAACATTAGGGTCTCGGTCCCTATTCTGCACCGCTTCCACATTAGCTACTGGTTCCGGCCTTCTACCCAACACTTCAAGCAGTTGTCTTTGAACTTGAGTCAATTCCTCATCCTTCTTGGCCATTTGTTCTTGAAATCTGGCTTGATTTTCATTGGCTCGCTGCTGTTGTTCGACTAACATTTGCATGAGTTGTTGGAATTGACCCGTCATCGGGTTTTCAATCTCGCTGTCATGATTGCTACCTGATGCATTCGCACCTGCCGGAGGTCGACGCGGAGGCATATTGCTGTAAAACAACTTGTTAGTACAACAAGATATAATAATAAAGCGTTCCCAATCCCAAATCGATGCTAACTAACGGTACTGCTAACGAATCCTTGCCACGTCCTTATGTTTATAATCCAATTTTAATTGCCTCAAATATTTCTCGCTCTGATACCAAGCCTGTCACGCCCCCGGACCGAGGTCCCGCTAAACGAGGCCTTAATCCGGGGACGCGGCGCGACGGGCCGGAAAATTCCGCCCGCACACGCTAGTTTCCCACAGGTTTCCGCGGTAAGGATTCACAGAATCCGGTCCAATAGTGATATATGAGAATCACTTTCATACAAATGAATTACGCGGAAGCATTGTAGCAAACATCCAAGTCTCTCAAACGGGTATAAAAATGAGAACGCAAGAGACTAGCATCAAAAGAGAAACATTTTACTGTAGGCCCCAAAGTTAGTTTAAAGTTGATACAAAAGTAGAGTTAATCATTAATTACAAATCTTTCCCCAAAAGAAAATAAGCCAACAATGGCCATAACAAAAACCCAAAATGTATATCATGAGATCCCCAAAATGTGATCGCAGCTCCAAGACAACCCGACGTCTAATTGACATCATCGGGCCGCCACTCGCCCTCCGCCGGAACTATAGGTTCCGCCTCGAAATGCGCCTCAACCGCGAGGGGCTCGACATCTGACACCAAACAAAAGAGAGTCAGACACGACGGTCTGGCAAGCAATTACAACAATAATAAGATGAGAGCGAAACAAAACATGATAAGTAAGAGCTACGATTAAATCACGATTAATAACAATGTCAAAGTGAAGGTAGAAGATACATCTCGATGGTTTACAAATCCAATGTCATGATGAGTAACATAAATAAATGCCATGAGATGAACATCAATGCATAAAAACACTGGCAACCCACATAAAGCTATATTCTCCTGTTACCGAAGTAACCGGAGCAGACAAACCGTAGCCACTAATCGTGGGACCGGAACGACATAGTCGTTATCAGACAGAACCGTAGCCACTACTCGTGGGACCGGATAATTACCGTTGCCATGGTCGGTACAGACGGAATCCAAACTGCAGCTGGCAAACAAAGTAAAGACCCCAAGTCGGATGATCAGTCCGACAAGGTGACCTAAGCCTAGTGGTGCCATTTTAGTGAAAATCCGAAACCTCGAAGAAATGCAATTCTATTTATAAGATACATTTCCAAAGTCGATAGAGAACTACTCCAAACAAATGCATATGGGCAAAGCCAAGCAAAACAAGTGAGTAGTTTCATCATTTCTAAAGTATGGGGGTAGCCCACTTCAAAACAATAAAAGAATTGGAGAAAGGACCAAAACAAAAGTCTTTTTATACAAAGGAATGTATGATGGTTCGGTCAACTGAGCGGGTAGTCTCGATATACATTTGACCCCCTTTATTGTCATTAAAGAAAGTGATTTGGTGCCACCGAAGATCGTTGACAATCATAAGGGATTAAATGTACACTTAGACTTGAGGGTTTTCCCAAGTGGTATTGGCTGTAGTCTAAGACACATCTTGCCATGAGTTCTAGGCTTGTGAAAGGTTGAATGGTTTTTCTCATAGAAAAGGATAAAAGGGCTGAATTGGGCTTGGACATAGGCTTGAAGTGGACTTGAATATTATACCCAATAAGTCTTCCTTAGAAGTAGATTTAAGTCCCTTTTAATCAGGCCCACAGCTGGCCTTATCCAAGCTCAAACAGTCCATTGAAAACAAGCCCAAACAATCCCTAAATTAGCCCACAATTCATGTCATAAATAGCCCCAACATTAGGACCCAAAAACAGCCCGAGAATTGACCTTAAAACAGGCCCAAAGGACACCTAGGAAATGGGTTTATCAAATCTTCAATTGGGCCATCAAACAGCCCTTAAATAGGCCCTTAATCAGGCCCAAACCCGAGCCCGGACTGAGCTGGGCTCGCTCGAGCGGACCCAGACAGTAGCTGGGTCGCTCGAGCGACCCAGTGGGTCGCTCGAGCGGACCCAGACAGTGCCTGGTCCGCTCGAGCGACCCAGTGGGTCGCTCGAGCGGACTGGGCCTGCCCAGTCCGGCCCGAGTGCAGGAAACCTCCCTTTTTTTTTTGTTTTTCTTCTTCTTTTCTTGATCATTTCAATTCCCTTCTTCCATACACCATTCTACAACATCTTGGGCCTCTTCTCAACCTCTACAAATCCTCAAACCATCATCCATAATCATCTAATTAATACAAATTCAACACCTTTTAAAAGAATCCAAGTTCTTTTCCAAGTTCTTTTGAACACCCATTTGAACACAATGAACAAACTTTCCAAGAAACCAAAGTGAGAACAAATTTTCAACACATGGTAAAGCAACAACATAAATTAAGATGGCTATGACAATGATTCCTTAAATCATAATAAACCATAAACTAAAGAAGATTAACACAAAAAGGGGAAAATCAAGAAATAGAACCAAATGAGGGAAAGCATCACATTAATGTTGGAATATACTTGCCTCTAGCCAAGATAAGATCAAAATCACTCTTCAAATCAAGCCTTAGAGCCTCAACCACCAAATCTACAAAAACCCCAAAAATTTTCCCAAGAAACCCTAAAATGTCAACATTTGTGAATCCTCAATGAAAACCTTAGCAAATGGGATTAAAACACTCCAAATGGAGAGGAAAGCAAAGATCTTGAGTTTAGGAAACCAATGCTAACCTTGAGGAACCCAAACAAGGAAGAGAGGCTTGAACAAGGGGCTTCTCTTAGCTCAAACTCCTTAAGAATGGTATCTTTGGGAAGCTTGAAGAGGGAGGAAGAGTTTGAGGAGATCAATCCTCCAAGAGCACCTCACCAAGTGAGAGTTTCAGATGAGAGAGAGTGAGAAGGGAGAAGAGGAAAAGCCCTAGCACATAGAGTTGCTGGAATGGAATGAAGAAGGAGAAGGAAGAGTTCCCTTCTTAAGAGACAAGCCATTGTGGGCCCCGATCTTCACAAGCCTAGAAACGGTACTTGCGGGCCCCGAACGAAAACGACGAAGAAGACAAAAATGATCGGCGAAATTTCTACTTTCCAAAAAGTATATTTTTGACAATTTCTGGAATTTTTGAAATTTGGGTACAGGTTTTGTGTGAAATGTCAGTTTTGCCCTTTTTCTCGAAAAACGCGATTTCTGATCACAAAATCAAGTTGGCCAAAACATGAAAGTTGATGATCAAAAGGAAATAAGTCAAAATACACATAAATTGGGATTTCACAAGCATCATGAACAAACTCAACAATTCTACACACAATCCACGGGCGCCCCGGCCCGTGTCAAACTTAAGTTAAAAGCTAACAAAGGTTCTCAAAGCTAATCGAACCTTCTAATCTAGCTTAATAAAATAAGCTAATCGTCCACTAACCCCACTTATTTACTAATCACGGTTAAAACATAATTAAATATTCAAACCTGGGTCGGGGTCTGACAGCAGGGGATCATGATTCACAAGTACGTTTCGAACACATTTCAACAATGAAAGTGCATTGGATGGAGTCACATCACTGGGACTTCTGATATTAAGACCAACAGCGACAAACCGTGATCCATCTTTAAATTCAACCGCAGCTCCTAAGTGCTTGAGCTCGTCTCTGTATTCATAGATGCGATTTCCTTAGTACCCATCAACATTGTCAATGAATGGAAGGGATACAATAGGAGATACAGATTCCCACTCCGCATAGAGAGTAGACTCCTTCGGGGATCTGTAGCCAAGATGGGTCCGCAACCATTTCTCCTCAAGCATGCAATCGAGGAGTTCACCAGGGAAATATTGTTTTGGTCCCTTCAAGTGCCTATAGCAATCTAACAATGAGAACACATTGTCTCTTGTAAAAGATGAAAAGGACACACTCTCCTCGAAACGACGAGTGACTGCCTTGGATGCATCCTCAAGCGTGATCACCACCCCAACCTCCTTCAACTCGTTAGTGTATGTTCTGATACTGTTTCCATAAAAATTTTCATCAATCAATGGCATGCCACTGACTATCTTCAGTAGGCATCCTCATTCATGATTGAACATGAAAGATTCCGCTCGAAGCCTGAAACCAAGATTGGTCCTAAACCTTTTCTTATCCTTCAGTTTTGCAGCAAGTTGTCCGGACATTCGAGAATGCCGAATGCACCCCAGCATTAAAAGAATCCTCTCAGCAGAAACAGTTTCAAAAGGAGGTGTAAGGTCCCCGACCTTAATAGGGTGATTAATTTCTTAATATTGGCGATTAGCCTAATGAGTGATTTTTGCTAATTAGGTTAGTTTAGTGGCTAAGCGAGTTTCTTTTATCATTAGAAAGTGGTTGCGAAGTTTAGTTTGATTCCGAGGGCGATTAGTCTTAATAGGGGGTTAGGTTGTGATTAATAGGAAAATTGGGTATTTTCCCGAAAAATTCTGTTTTCGCCGAATTTGGGCTCGTTGGAAAGATCTCACTGCGTTCGTCATTTTCCGTTCTTGACTCGTCATGATTTGACGCTCCGAAGCCCCTCAATTAAGCATATTTCTCTCATTTCACTAAAAAGGGGCATTTTAGACTTTTCCTCCTTCATCTTCATTTTTAAATAAACTCAAACCCATTCCAGCAACTTATCATTCGTTTCTTCCTCCCTTTCACTCAACAACTTCTATAGCTCTCTCTCTTCCTCCTCCTTCACTCTCTCTCCTCTTGCATGTGGGTTCTAAAGGCCATCTCAAGGACAATCAAGCTCACCAATCTCTTCATCTCCTCTTCCTCTATCTTTTGATAAAAAAAAATTGGTAAGTTTCCTCTTCTCCATCTCTTCCAATTTCTCTTCTTCTTGCTGTTAATGGGCTGCATGTTAGTAAATTCTATTCTTCTACTTCCTTTGTGCTCTTTGGGTGTAGGAGAAGACTTTGGGAGAACTAGTTTGGCTAGGGTGTGAGTGGAGAGCTCTCCTCCTCAATTTCTCTCTCTAATTTCCATTTCTTTCATTTCTTTGGTGAAGGCAAGTAGATTTGCTTTATATATTGAGCATGCATGTATTATTATTGTTTCTTGTTAAGTCATTGCTTAGATTATCCCTAAATTCCAAGCTTGTCATGGATAATTGGGTTACATATGCTAAAATTGGATAAATGTGTTGAATGGACTTTACTTGTATATGGTTTGATGAATGGAATGGAATGTGGTTTGAGAGAGAGAGAGCATGGAGGCTCTTCTCATGCAGGTACATGCCTTGGAAAAGCTTAAGAAGGAAGGGAATGGACCCTAGGTGAATGGGTTTGAAAATACCTTGAAACAGGCCAAATCTGCTTCAGTTCGGGCTCAGGCAGCAAGCAGGCTCGCTCTAGCGGGCTTAACCCTCGCTAGAGCGAGCTTTGCTATTGTTCTGGAGCCCAGACAGAATGCATTCTCGCTATAGCGAGACTTTGGTTCGCTATAGCGAGACTGCATTCTGCAGACAGCAACGTCCACTTCGAATGGGCATAACTTTTGACCTGTTTGTCGGAATTTGGAGTTCTTTATACCGTTGGAAAGCTCTCGAGACGTAGAATCCAATGATATACTAATATTAATCATCAGAGATTGGAAAAGGAAATAGGTATTGGATCAATAAGCCAAGCCCTTATCTCTTTTGGAAAGGGATTGTAAACCTAGTTTGGACCCTAGGTTGGAACCTATTGACCCTATCCTTGCATGACCATTTGGGGGAAATGAAAATGGAGCATGTTTCACTTGGTGTGCTTCGTTGGTTGTCCAGGACTTCCGTGTAAGGTTGTAACTTGGCTGAATGCATACGGAACTTAGTCAATTGGTGCCCAATAACTTCTGTACACCACGAGCTCACCACACTATGGCATCGTTGACTCTTTTTTCGTAAGCACTCCGTTGGGAATACGTGCGGTACACGATGGACAACTCTTGACCTAGGATTGGCTTGTTCTTCACTCTTGACTCTTGAATCATGTATCCGTAGCTTGTCGTACCTTGTACACTCTAATCTTGTATACTTGTATAACTTGTAGTTTAACTTATAGAATTAGGATGTGACTGGACTTAGAGTGTATCTTTAGGCACCTTTGTCTTGTATTGATGAACACGTGTGGATAGACTTGAAAAGTGGACTACTCATGGAACTTGACTTGTATCTTGGCTTGACTTGGAGTAGCCCTCGGCTTGTTATGTTATTCTTGGAAATCTATCCACGTGTATTTGTCTTGGAACTTGGGTGATGTACAAACCATCATCATCATCTTGCATTCATGACCAGCTACAGACTGATGACTATAAAGTGGGCCGGATACCGGACACTAGGGTGGGCAGTCGGCTTTGGACGGCGTCCATGGTGCGAATAGCTGGGAGCGGGCTCGGACCGTGCTGCTATTCGTAGGACCGGGAGCTAGGATCCCCCTAGAGCCAGACTTTGGGTATTCGTAGTCGGCTCGGACGTCACTTATACCCCCGTGAGATGGCTAGGACATCCTCGGAGTCTCCTCTTGCTTGACATTGCATTTCATGGATGGTTATTCTTGTAATATTGCTAGGATTTATCTTGTCACTTGATTCTTGTAACTACTCATGCTTTATGCCTAGCTTGTACCTTGCTATCTTTTAATCATGTACTTGTCTTTATTCTCTTTTGAAACATGTTATGAATAATGTATATTGCTTATCTTCTTGCCAACATATTGTTGATCCTTTATTCTATGGTGTGCAGAGGATGTTGGAATTTGAGATGTCATGAGAAGTCTTTGAAGAATTGAAGGAATCTCAAAGTAATGGTTTTGAGTTGGAATTATTGTCAACACATTGTCACAAACGTAATGTTAAAAGGCTGGTGTTGATAGAACTGAAAAGAAGAATCAGAATTGAAAAAGTCAGGAATTCAGAATTCCTGAAGCAGAGCACGCGGTCGACCGGGCACCTCATGCGGTCGACCGAGCAAGAAGAAACCTGCAGAAACAGATTCAGGTAGCTCTCAGTTATTTTCGTGACACAGTGTGTCTTCGGTCGACCGGGACCCCAGGATGTCGACCGAGCTCAAAAGTTGTCTGTTTCCAGTCAGTGTCTTCGGTCGACCGAGCAAGCCAGGATGTCGACCGAGCACGGGAACCAGAGTTGCGCAGAATTAGAAGTTTTGCACGAAAATTCAGCACTCTTATCTAATTTGTTTGGGACTCTTTCTAAACGAATTATAGCATGTTTTAAATACAATTAAGGGTTACTATAACCTATATAAAGGCATGTATGGGTCGTTCTAAAGGACACCAGAAGAGAGAAAGAATAGAGAAGAGTTTTAGAGAGTTCTTGAGAGAAAGAAGAAGCTGCTGGTGTGTGTTGCTGTGTGCTGATGTGGTGACGTTTTCTACAGCAATTGTGGACGAGATTATGCTCTAGAAGATGGTGATTCGTCCATGAGTTAAGTGTCTCTCTGTTTATGCTTTAATTTCAATTTGTAAGGGATTGAGAGAGAGAGAATTGTAGAGGGGAAGGGCTGTAGACAGAGTTAATCTTCTATTCTGTTTTTACATCAAGTTGGTGCTTGGTGTTTGGGGTTTGGTGATCCTATCTGTTGGTGCAGATAAATTGTAAAGGGAGTCGGTGCTTCCTAGATAGTTGGTGCTATCTGAAACTAAGGGTTGGTGCTCTTTGTCGTTGGTGCGACTAAATAAGATTCAGATCTGTCCCGGATTGGTGTTCGGACAGTCTTTGAACCGTGGACGTAGCCTTTCGGTGAACCACGTTAAATCTGGTGTCATTGTGTGGTTTGACTTGTTTTGTTGTTGAATTGGACCTGTTTTTAGAAATCACTGATTCACCCCCCCCCCTCTCAGTGATCGCGGTATCCAACAATTGGTATCAGAGCGTAAGGTTCCCTTGAAAAGCTTAATACGCTAAGGGTGATCTCTTGTCAAATCACATGGCAGTCAATACAGGGAATATGAAAGCACCTCTGTTTGATGGTTCTAATTACTCTTTTTGGAAGATTAGGATGCAAGCCTTCATCAAATCTCTTGGCTATGATGTTTGGGAGGCTGTCAGAGCCGGTTACAATGCTGCCACCGTACCCAATGATACTGCATCGAAGAAGTTGGCAGACAATGACTCCAAGGCGCAGAATGCACTCTTTAGTGGCCTTGTGGACAGCGAGCTTGTCAAAGTAATTGCATGCAAAACAGCCAAGGAAATTTGGGACAAGTTGCAAAGCATACATGAAGGTGATGAGAAGATTAAAGAAGCCAAATTACAAACCCATCGCTCTCAATTCGAGTCTCTTCGCATGGAGGAAAGCGAGAATGTTGACTCGTATATGCAACGAGTGAATGAAGTCACGAATGACATTCGTGGACTAGGGGAGGAGATTAAAGAGCCGGTCATCGTCAAAAAGGTTCTAAGATCTCTTCTTCCCCGTTTTGATTCAAAAGTCTCAGCCATCGAAGAAGCCAAAGATCTGAATGCATTTTCCATGGATGAATTACATGGTTCTCTAACTGCCTATGAGATGCGCATAGGAAAGACGTCTTCATCTGATAAAGAAGCGGCCTTCAAAGTTCAGAAAAAGGCAAAAGAGACTGCTGGTCATGATGTTGATTCTGATGATGATGAGCTTGAGGCTCAATTTGTTAGAAAGTTGAAGAAAGGAAGCAATGGCAAGTACAAAGGGAAGCTACCCTTTAAATGCTTCAATTGTAGAGGTATTGGTCACTTTGCTGTGAAGTGTCCGCTAAAAGAAGACAATGATAATGACTCTTATGCTAAAAAGAGTAAAGGAAAGAGAAATTTTAGAAAAAGGGGCAAAGCTAAAAACTTTCTATGTCAACAAGATGACAGCACGTCTGAATCTTCAGACGATGATGAATCAACCGAAGCTCTCTTCATGGTCACTGTTGAAGAAGAAGAAGAGCTAGATCCGGAAGAGGATGAGGAGGCTGAAGTCAATCTTGAAGAGGAACTCATAGCCGCACTTGAGGAGCTTAGCATGGAATGCAAAACAAGTAAGAAAAATCTGAAACTTCTCCATGAATCTGAAAGTTCTATTATTGCTTTGAAAACTCAAGTAGAAGAACATAAAAGAATGGTAGAAGTCCTTGAAAACCAAATAAGTATCAAAAAGGAAGAGGCTATGAAACTTGAAACTGAGATCGCTAGAGCAAAGGCTGAAAATTTGGAAAATAGCAAAAAACTCAAAGCGCTCCAAGCGATTGAAGGGACTATGAAACTCAATGAACTACTGAAAGTTCAAAGACCTGCCCACTTCAGATTTGGTCTAGGATTTGAGAAAGGAGAATCCTCTAAGATTGCACCTCCTGAAAAGAAAGAGTTTGTGAAGCAAGTCACTGCACCTTCTAACTCTATGAAGCCCACTCAACCTAGAAAGGAGTCTATTCCTGTTAGAAAGGTAATGAAGATTAACCAGCCACAAAGAAGATACAAATTCTATGGTTATTGCTCTCATTGTAATATGTTTGGACATAAAAGAGCTGATTGCAAATTCTATGTAAGAAACAGCCCATTTGTGACTAGGAATCCTTTTTCAATCCTAAGTAGCCACAAAATTGAGTGCTATATGTGTCATAATTATGGACACTTGGCTAGGGATTGTAGGTTGCATATTGCTAACAAATTTCAGGTTGAAAAGAAACCCAAGTTAGTCAAGGCTTGGAGAGCAAAGCAAAGTGCAGAAAGTCCCAAAGAATCTCTCATTGTGCAAACGGCATTCAATGCACAAAAGAAGGCAGCACCATGGGTCCTTGATAGTGGTTGTTCAAGCCATATGACTGGTGATAAAGAGAAATTCATCAAATTACAGCACTATGAAGGCGGTTCAGTGAAGTTTGGCAACAATGATGGTGCCAAAATCTGCGGAAAAGGTGTTATTCAGCTTATGGCAAACAAGATCAGATCGGAAGAAGTCTTATATGTGTCTGGATTGAGACACAACCTGCTTAGTGTGAGAATAGATGAGAATATTGAACCAAAGAATGCAACTCATAATGACAGTCCAGTTTATGAGGACTCGAGTGAGATTGATGATGAGAAGGCTGAATCTAATGATTCTGAGAAATCAAAGGATGACTCAGAAGATTCTTCACCTAAGAAGCACAGCACTTGGGTAGAGCAACACCCTAAGGATCAAATCATTGGAGATCCTAAGGCAGGCGTTCAAACTAGACAAAGTGTAGTTAGCAATTACTCACTTGTGTCCACCATTGAACCCAAGACTATGGCTGAAGCCAGTCTCGATGACAGTTGGTTGAAAGCTATGCATGAGGAGTTGGAGCAAATTGAGAAGAACTCCACATGGGAACTTGTTCCTAGACCTACTGATAAGAATGTTATTGGTACTAAATGGGTCTTTCGGAATAAGCTGAATGAAGATGGTCAAGTCATTAGAAACAAAGCAAGGTTGGTTTGTAAAGGCTATGCTCAAGTTGAAGGCATAGATTTTGAAGAGACCTTTGCACCGGTGGCTCGTCTGGAAGCTATTCGTATGTTTCTTGCATTGGCAGCATACAAAATCTTCAAGGTATTTCAGATGGACGTAAAGTCAGCTTTCTTGAATGGTTTACTTGAAGAAGAGGTCTACATTGAGCAACCTGATGGTTTTCTCATCAGCAAAAATTCAGATCTAGTGTGCAAGTTGAAAAAGGCTCTTTATGGACTGAAACAAGCGCCAAGGGCGTGGTATGCAAGGCTGGACCTCTATCTCCGCAAGATCGGTTTTGGAAAAGGACTGGTTGATAGCAATCTTTATGTCAAAACAGAGTTGAGCAAACAGCTGGTCGTTATTGTTTATGTCGATGACATAATCTTCGGTGGCAACGATGAAGAGATGTGCAGGAATTTTGCTGAAGAGATGAAGAAAGAATTTGAAATGTCGATGCTTAGAGAACTAAAGTTCTTTCTTGGTTTACAAGTTCAGCAGCTGAAACATGGCATCTTCATATCACAAATGAAGTACATTAAGGAAATGCTGAAACGGTTCAATATGGAAGACAGCAAGCCAGTGAGCACACCAATGTCAACGAACACGAAGCTTAGCAAAGATGATAAGGCCTCATCCGTTGATCATACCACCTATCGCTCTATGATAGGAAGCTTGCTCTACTTGACTGCTACAAGACCAGATCTTCTACAAGCAGTATGTATGGCTGCACGTTTTCAAGCGGCACCAACTGAAACGCACCTAACAGCAGTGAAAAGAATCTTTCGATATCTGAAAGGTACTATGGAGCTTGGTATCTGGTATCCCAAAGGCAAATCCTTCACTCTTGTTGCATATTCTGATGCCGATTGGGCTGGATGCGTAGATGATCGCAAGAGTACTAGCGGCGGCGCATTTTATCTTGGAGAAAGATTAGTTGCTTGGCATAGTAAGAAGCAAGACTCAGTATCCCTCTCGACAGCGGAAGCGGAATATATTGCAGCGGCAACTTGTTGTACGCAAGTGTTATGGATGCGGAAAATGCTCTCTGATCTAGGAGTTCCTACAACGGATCCTACGCCGATCCTATGTGACAACACGAGTGCAATTCATATATCTAAGAATCCTGTTTAGCACTCTCGAACAAAGCATGTAGCAATTCGTTATCATTTTCTTAAAGATAAAGTTGCTGATGGAGAGGTCAAGTTGGAATCTGTTCCAACAACTGAGCAAGTGGCTGCTATTTTCACGAAACCTCTGCCAAAGGAAGTCTTCGAGTATCTCCGGAAAAAGTTAGGAGTTACTCACTCTCCTAAACCGTAGAGTTGTGCTTGAAAGGGGGAGCAATGCATTCATTGAATATCCTATTCGCTCCTCGGTTTGGTCCCTTTGGACTTGTTGTCAAAGGGGGAGAGATGTTATGCTATGATAGCAAGGAGAGATGTTAGGCTATGAAAGCTAGGGGGAGATTGTTGACAGTGCATGGTTGTTATTTCAGAATTTCAGAATTGGTTCCAAGTAAGTTTTGAAAAGAACTTGGAAGAGCTGCAAGCCGGAGTTGAAAGTGTTGAAGTTCCAATAGTGTTGCCAACAATTCCAAAGGGGGAGATTGTTGGAATTTGAGATGTCATGAGCAGTCTTTGAAGAATTGAAGGAATCTCAAAGTAATGGTTTTGAGTTGGAATTATTGTCAACACATTGTCACAAACATAATGTTAAAAGGCTGGTGTTGATAGAACTGAAAAGAAGAATCAGAATTGAAAAAGTCAGGAATTCAGAATTCCTGAAGCAGAGCACGCGGTCGACCGGGCACCTCATGCGGTCGACCGAGCAAGAAGAAACCTGCAGAAACAGATTCAGGTAGCTCTCAGTTATTTTCGGGACACAGTGTGTCTTCGGTCGACCGGGACCCCAGGATGTCGACCGAGCTCAAAAGTTGTCTGTTTCCAGTCAGTGTCTTCGGTCGACCGAGCAAGCCAGGATGTCGACCGAGCACGGGAACCAGAGTTGCGCAGAATTAGAAGTTTTGCACGAAAATTCAGCACTCTTATCTAATTTGTTTGGGACTCTTTCTAAATGAATTGTAGCCTATTTTAAATACAATTAAGGGTTACTATAACCTATATAAAGGCATGTATGGGTCGTTCTAAAGGACACCAGAAGAGAGAAAGAATAGAGAAGAGTTTTAGAGAGTTCTTGAGAGAAAGAAGAAGCTGCTGGTGTGTGTTGCTGTGTGCTGATGTGGTGACGTTTTCTACAGCAATTGTGGACGAGATTATGCTCTAGAAGATGGTGATTCGTCCATGAGTTAAGTGTCTCTCTGTTTATGCTTTAATTTCAATTTGTAAGGGATTGAGAGAGAGAGAATTGTAGAGGGGAAGGGCTGTAGACAGAGTTAATCTTCTATTCTGTTTTTACATCAAGTTGGTGCTTGGTGTTTGGGGTTTGGTGATCCTATCTGTTGGTGCAGATAAATTGTAAAGGGAGTCGGTGCTTCCTAGATAGTTGGTGCTATTTGAAACTAAGGGTTGGTGCTCTTTGTCGTTGGTGCGACTAAATAAGATTCAGATCTGTCCCGGATTGGTGTTCGGACAGTCTTTGAACCATGGACGTAGCCTTTCGGTGAACCACGTTAAATCTGGTGTCATTGTGTGGTTTGACTTGTTTTGTTGTTGAATTGGACCTGTTTTTAGAAATCACTGATTCACCCCCCCTCTCAGTGATCGCGGTATCCAACAGAGGACACCTACTACTATTACGCCGACCCGGATGCCGAGGCAATCCCAGAGGATCCTCAACCGGGGGAGGAGGACGAGGTACGAGAGTGGGGTGCCGATGACGTAGCATAGGGTCATCCCTCCCGGCACTAGTGCGCGTTACATGGGGATATCTATTGTCGTGCCACCTCTTTTCATCTTTTGGTTTAGATCTTTTGGAGTTGTCTATCTTAGTATTGTATATCTTTTGTACCAGGACCTAGGTTTTTGGGATGGTCCTGATGTTTATAAACTTTATATGTTTTATCTTTTGAAACTTGAATATATATAATGGAATGAAATTCATACTTGCTTTGATATTCCTACAGATTTAATGTTGTGATTACCGGACAAGTCCCGTTGATTATTTGTTAATGAGGCTCAACTATACAATCCTCACAGCGGACTTCGATCCTTGGGCATTTAAGGGCAAAATTTTTTTAATTAGCCCTAAAATTCACACCCTGGATCCGGTTTATTCTCTAATCGGGTTCAGGGCCGTGACAGGAGGCAATCTTAAATGATCTTCAACAATTTGGTAATTCTGGTTAAAGCCAACTACAACACCCAGCAACTCAAGCTCCGCTCGATAACTAATGATTTCATCACCATAATAGTCGTTGTCAATGAAGGGGGGACTGCTGATTCCTAAAGCAGCTTTCCATGCAGAATCGAATAGAACCGACCCATCTGGGGATCTGTCACCATGTTTTGTTTTCAGCCACTTCCCATCTTTGATGCTATTGATGAAAT
Organism: Litsea cubeba; assembly: GCA_012931725.1. NCBI lineage: Eukaryota > Viridiplantae > Streptophyta > Magnoliopsida > Laurales > Lauraceae > Litsea > Litsea cubeba. The sequence goes on from CM022953.1 coordinate 52,717,877, forward strand.
CTTCAAATGGCAAAAACCTCTCCCTCAAAAATCTTATGAAACTCAGCATTGAGAACACATTGCCTTTTGTTAACCTGGCACATGATGCAAGTTTCATGAGATGCTTGCCAAAGTACTGACATGCTTCCCCATATTCAAACATCACCCCAGCCATTTTCAGCTCCTCCTTGTAGTCACTGATCTTATTGCCATAGAACTCCTGGTCAATCAAGGGAATATCAACCAATATAGATCCCATCTGCAGTAGGTTTCCCCAGTCAAAGCTGGACAGGAAGGATTCTGAAGGAGGCTTGTACCCAACAGAGGTCTTCAGCCAACTTCCATCTTTTATACTTCTCAAAAACTTTCCAGGCAACGGCAACCCCTTATATTTCAAGTTTTTAATCCAGTCCAACAGCAAAAATGTGTTATCCTTTGTCAGTGGAGAGGACACAGTATGGAAGACTGCATCAGCAGGACAAAGATCAGGAATGTCCAATGCTCTCAAAAAGGTAGCCAGAAACTCACTAAGCAGCTTCTCATGGGAATACAAGCCAGCAAAATGCCCTGCTCTCAAGTAATCTTCTGCTAATTCAACATAGTTTTGTCCCGTCCATGGGTTTGAGCCGCCCAATAACCCCACCCACTTACTGTTGTTTGCAGGAACAAGTACCCCCTCCCTCTGTGCAGTCACATGCCTGTAGTTATCTACAAGCGGGATGAGATCACACAACGGAGCAACTTCACGGGCCGAAAGAAATTTCCTTTTGAGGGAATGGTATAAGAAATGCGTAAATGAAATAGCAAGCCTTCTATCACTCTATATAGCATTGACAAGAAGAACACTGTAATCGTATAAAGTTACACCTGCCACATTAGCACATAGTCGGAGCCAATCCCTTATTGTTGCCTTCTTGGGAAACAGGTTCAATCTATCTTGACTGCTTTTAGGTAAAAAAATATATGTCCACGACACATCTGAATTCGAGGTTCCAATCAAGCAGCCAGGAGACATGATCTGGATTTGATGCGAAGAAGATTCGAGAACCACAAGAATGTGTTACATGGTTAATGTTCCGCAAAGCCAGTTTTCCATCTTGATCTATATATTTCAGAAGAGGTATCCTCTTAATACCAGTATTACTGAAAGAACTGTTCCAATTTTCAGCAAGGAAGCATAGCAGGTCCATATAGACATACTCAGAAACACCCAACACCAGATTTGAGCTCTCAATGCACTTTGCGTACCATTCAATACCCACAGGTTTCACACCCAAAAAGTCCAAAATGACATCACATTTTTCCTTGTCAAATTAATGCAGAACCAAGAATACATATTCCATGGGATGAAAGATTCTGCAAGCCCACGCCTTGCTCCCTTGCTTCTAACAAGATATTCCAGAAAGCAGGTAGCAGCCTACCAACTTCATCAGGCTTGCTAAAAATTTTCTGGTGTGTGTACGACTCACATGGTATGATATATTCAGAAACCACTTTTGATCTTATTTTATCTCCTACAGTATTCAGAACTTGATAGAAAGACTCATTCACAGGCAGAAATTCAAACAGGGGTGGCAGTGATATGGGTGCACTGTCAGTTTCTTTCACAAGTGAGACAAAAGCATTGAAAAATGCTGAAGCTACACAATCTAGAATACTCATATTCCACTTGTTGTCTAACAATATTGTCTCCCTTGAAGACGCCAGAACAAAATCCGCCTGAATTATGAGAGGGAAGTTGGTCACCATTTCCGTGGGCAAAAACGCATAAATGCCTGGCGAGGTCCTCCCTCTATTCAAGCGTTGCCCATGTGGAAATGCTAGAGTAATCACCCATTCCTCAACTTCCATTCTTCTTTCTACGCGGCTTTCAGTGCAACAGGAAATTTCTGCCTCCACATACCGTAACTGCATTCATACTCCTGATCACATTTATTTTCTTCAGCATATAAATGGAGAACATAGGACTCAGCATCAATATTCTTCCTTCTTCTGAATTTAGTTTCACTTGAAATAGAGATTGCATTGACAGTGTTGAACTTAGGATCTTCATTTTCTTCCCTGATGGAGAGTTGCTTGATCTTCGAAAGAAAAAGTAGAACTTCAGGGTGTATGCTCGAGAGCTGTTGTTTCACAGCTTGCACCTTTTCAGATTTCAAAGGCAGGACTATAGTAGTTGTGGGGAGGTTTTTGTCAGAACCGTAGATTTGGTGGATGTCAGAGAGAGTTGGGTTCTCCTCCACCCATTCAGGAACAATGTATCCAGCACTGCAGTCCAGCAGTGGTTCTTCGCTGAACCTTATATGATACCCGTTGCTAAAAATATAAGGCTGACTGGTAATCAAAAACACGCTCTTGAAACCAATACCTGCAAATCAGTAATGCAAAATTATCACATGGACATACTAGGACAAGAGAATGACAAATACAACCCAAAAAAAAGAAAGAGCAAAGTAGAATCGATGTGATCTTCTCCATCAACCTCTGATTTATTGTTCATATCTAATGGGAGCTGTCAGACCCCGACCCAGGTTCCGTATGACTAATGTTGTTTTAGCCGTGATTAGTCTCCAAGTGGGATTAGAGGATGATTAGCTTGTGTTTTAGCTAGACTAGAGTTTTGAATAGCTTTGGGGAATTTTGAGAGCCGTTGAGCTTGGTTTGACACGGCCCGGGTGGCCCATGTGACGCGTGTCCATGTGGGAATTAATCCTTATTTCAAAAAATTCAGATTTCGACTTGTTTTGATTTGTCGTATCAAGCCCCACAACTTTTATGTTTACTCTGTCTGTGTTCGAACCCCAGAAATCCCATTTTTCGAGAAAAATGGAAATATAGACTTTTCACATCAAATCTGTGCATGAATTTCGATATTTGCAAATCATGAGGAAAATATACTTTTTGAAAACTAGATTTTTCGGCGAACGATTTTTCCTTCTTCGTCAATCTCATCCAGGACCCACAGATGAGGTTTTTAGCGACTTGAAGCTTTGGGGTCAGTGGGGCCCACAACCCACTCAAACTCAACTTAACCCACGTTTCCCTTTCCTCTTCACTTTTCTGTTTCATGAATTCCAGGGAGAACTCTCCCTTTCATTCTTCTCTCCTTCTTGCCTTTTCATGCCTCCCTTGTTGATCTCAAGGTGGAGATCTAAACTCACCACTTTCTTTTCCATTCTTCCAGCTCCTCAAGGATACTATTTTTGAAGTGTAACGCCCCACGCTACACACATGCATGATCTTGTCCGCTTTGGCCCACTGGCCTCACAGTTTAATTTTTGATGGGCCTCAACCCATCAAAAGGCCCCATTCAAGGTAAGGGTGTAAGCTCTACATATAATCCCAATCACTTTTCTCTCTAGTACTGGGGCGTCACATTCCACCCCCTGCCAGCCCCTGTAGCCTGCCAGCCATCTTGGCCTGCCCACATGGAAACCCGCCCACTTGCACCAGACCACGGCCGGGGACCCACACTTGAACTAGTCGAGAGTCTGCTCTGATACCATTTGTAACGCCCCACCCTATACACATGCATGATATTGTCCGCTTTGGCCCACTGGCCTCACGGTTGAAGCTAGATTGCTTGCTGAAGGACAAAGGCAGGCTGCCCGCGGTGTAACACCAACAAACTCTGTCATGATTGCTAAAACTAAGAATAACAACGGTGCGTTAACCGTCAATATGAAAAATAAAATGTAGAGCTTACACCCTTACCTTGAATGAGGCCTTTTGATGGGTTGATGCCCATCAGAAATAAAACCGTGAGGCCAGTGGGCCAAAGCGGACAATATCATGCATGTGTATAGGGTGGGGCGTTACATGAAGGAATTCTGCAGAGATCACCTCTCCCTCCAAGCTTTTCTTGTTGATATTTTCACTTACAGGTAAGGCCTTGACTTCTCCTCTTAGACATGGGTCCTTTAGACCCTTAGGAAGCTTTCTATCATGCATGCAAGGAAGTTCTTGGAGAACTCCCTTCTTTTTTTTCAAAATCTTTGGGGTTTTTGAGATGTTTTCTTGGGGATTCTTGTAGATTGGAGGTCTTTCTGTAGAAGATGAGTGATTGGAGTTTGATTAGAACCCTATTTGATCGAAGGCAAGTGAATGAATCAGCTATGAATGTGCATGCTAGATATCTAGGGAGATCCTAGTTTTGATTTCATACTTTGGACCATGCAATGTTTTAACTTATACTGATTTCGAATTTATCTTGTTATGGTATGGTTTTCTTTGCATAAATAAGTAGATTTATTTAGTTTCGTTTCTCAATTTCAGTCTATATGAATTTGAAGTTTTGCAAGTGATTTTGAGTTGAGAATTGATGAATAGTTGAGGATTGCTAGATGAACCATGGTGTTGGCTAATTTTTTTCTTTGAAAGGTTGGAAAAAACCAGGGAGTTGAGAAGCAATGTAAAACAGAACTTTCCAGACTCTGTCCGAAAAATCTGCACCTGGACGTTCGAACTCTGCTCCTGAGAGTTCGAATTCTTGGCTTCTCGGGTTTGTAGTGTTAACAGAGGCCCATTATCATATGAGTTGGCCCATTCATGACCCATCTACAAAAGCCCATTGTATTGTAGACTTGTACAGCAATACATACTATAATAAGAGATTTGTGGATTGATACTAGTCAGACTTGTACAACAATACATACTATAATAGTAGATTTGATAGATTGTAATTGTAGCCCAAATTGGGCATTTCTGATCTATAAAATACATGGTGAATCCTCAAGGAGGTCATCGAATATAATTCTATTCAGTCTTGTTTTATGAGTTATATTTATTCTGGCTTATTCGTGACATGGTATCAGAGCCATATCGGTGCAATAGAGAGATTAAGAGCCATCTAAATCTTTCTTGTTTAAGTTCGTAAGAAGAGTTCCTCTGTCGATTGACGGCGGTGTGTGGAGATCAACAAAGGGCAACCATCGACGGATCAGATCTGATCAGAAGGACAGTACAGCCTTGGTCGCCTGATATTCTGGATGTTTTTAGTTATTTTTTCAACGTTTTTTGAAGATCAGAGGTAGGCTTTTTGATCACCACTTGAGTTTACAAGTTTTTGCAATCTACTTTCATCAAAGTCGTCCATCTTTAAGCACAAGTATCCGATTGATGTACTCTTTGCTCTGTTGATTCAATATTTTGGTAAAGCATCTATCTGATCAACCTAATCTAGTAGATTGAATCACCAGTGGGCCCCACCTACTATTTTCTGGTGATTTTCTTGGTCGCCTGGACCAGTTTTATGCATCTATTTATACAGATCTGAGATCTGTTGTGATTGAGTGCTTCATAATAGCTTCTGGGCTGTTCCTTATTTCTCTATTGCTGCTGTCATCTTTAAATTGTGCTTTCTGCAATTAATCTGGGCTGTTGCTTGTTGTTGTCTTGTTGCTGCTCTTTTTGTTTGTTACTGTCTGGTTACTATTGACATCTGTGGGTTGAAAATGGACAAGAATGAAATGCAATTGATCAAATTCAATGAAGAAACTATTCTGCTTGGGTCTATCAATTTGAGTTATATCTGAAAGGCAAAAAATTATGGGGACACATTTCTGGTTCTATGAAAAAGTCAACGGAAAAAGAAGATTTGTAAGATAGGGAAACCAAAGAAGCACAGATTATGAGCTGGATGTTGGGCGCAGTGGAACCTCAATTTTTCTTACATCTTACGCCTTATAAAACTGCTCAAGATATGTGGGGATGTCTGAAATGCATCTACAACCAAGAAAATTCAGCCCGTCGGTTCCAATTAGAACATGAAATTGCTCGATACTCTCAAGGCCAGATGGCTATCCAGGAGTATTACTCCGGCTTCTTTGTTCTTTGGACTGAATATGCCACTATCATAGGAGAAACTTTATTTGGTGTTCAGGAAGTTCATAAAATTACTCGGAGAGATCAATTTTTAATGAGACTTCGGCCGGAATTTGAAAATGTCCGCTCCAATCTCATGAGTCGACATCCCTCTCCCTCATCGGAGACATGTCTCAATGAAGTGCTCCGCGAAGAACAACGGCTATTCACTCAGCATCAACTGTCCCAACAATCATCCACTGGTCCCACTGAAGTTGCTTATGTGGCAAAAGGGAAACCATCCCGACGTGACACCTCACCCAGGATTTGAGCAAGATTCAATGCTTCACCTGTAAGGAATTCGCGGGCATACCATTATTCTTCTCAATGCAGAAGAAAAGTTTGTAACTACTGCAAAGCTAGCAGGCATACCATTTCTAAATGCAGGAAACGACTAGAAAATAAGAATTTGCATGCTTATTCTGTCATTGCTTCTTCAGATTCTCACTTGGTGGCATCTGCTTCTCCGTCTTCATCCATGTCTTCATAGCTATTTGCACCCAGCCCTCCTATCAACTCTAAAATGATTCAACAAATGATTCTCCAAGCTTTCTCCACCTTGGGCATCTCAGGTAAAACCTTCGCATCTCCTTCAAAGTGTTATTTTGATTCTGGAGCATCAAATCATATGGCTTCTACTTCCAGTCTCATGTCTAATATTCAACCATATGATGGGAAACTCCAAGTTCAAACTGCTAATGGGGGACATTTACCTATCATTGCCATAAGAGATATTCCACACAAATTACCTTTGAATCATATTTTTCTTTCACCTGGCCTATCTACAAATTTGTTATTTGTTGGACAACTTGTAGATAATCATTGTAATGTGTCATTTTCTTATTCTGGTTGTGTTGTACAGGATCAGGGGACGGGACAAGTGATCGCGAAGGGGCCTAAGTGTGGCCGGTTGTTTCCACTTAGTCTGCCTATGTAACCTAGGGATGAATTTAGTTCAGCTTTTTCATGTGTTCTTCCAAATAATGTGCATTTGTGGCACAAAAAATTAGGACATCCTAATTCGAACATATTATTATCTTTGAAAAATTCTGGTTTGTTTAATAAAATCCAGTTTTCTAATTCTGATGTCAATATTGATTGTTCTGTTTGCAAATTAGGAAAAAGTAAATCTCTTCCATTTTTTATGCATACCTCTATATCAGAAAAATATTTTGATTTGATTCATAGTGACGTTTGGGGTATAACAACAGTTATTTCTCATTCTCACTATAAATACTTTGTCACATTCATCGATGATCATAGCAAATTCACTTGGGTTTATTTTTTAAGCGCTAAATCGAGGTGTTTGAGGTTTTTAAAACATTCCTTGCCTATGTTGAAACACAATTCTCCACCCGCGTAAAGATTCTCCGACCTGATTGAGGTGGTGAATATGTGTCAAATAGATTTTAAGAATTTCTCCAACATAAGGGGATTATCTCACAACGAACCTGTCCTCATACTCCACAGTAAAATGGCATTGTTGAACGGAAGAATCGCCATTTACTTGACATGGTTCGTTGCCTGCTACTTGAATCCTCTGTTCCCCCTAGATTTTGGCCGGAAGCTCTCTCTACTTCTGCTCATCTGATTAATCGACTTCCGTCTTCCAAACTTCAAAATCAGACCCCATATTTTCGTCTCTTTAACTCTCATCCTACATATACACATCTTCGTCCTTTCGGATGTGTTTGTTTTGCTCATCTTCCTCCTTCTGAAAGGACGAAATTGTATGCGCAAGCCACTAGATGTGTTTTTCTTTGTTACGCAACTCATCAAAAAGGATTTGTTTATTATGATCCATCTGCCAAAAGAATTCGTGTTTCTCGTTGTGTTTTTCAAAAATTTATATATTTTTTTTCTCAAACCACTGATTCCTCTTCCATCACCGTGACTATATTACTACCTTTTTCATCCGATACTTCTTCTATTGAAAGGTTCAAACCTGGAATTGTATATCGGCAACGAACGGAACCACTCACTGCTACGATACAAACCCTTCAAGAGACACCCGATCCGGCACCTAATCCAACTCGCCTAGCCACTACGCCGGAACTAGCTATGATGCCCATAAGACACCTAATAAAGATATTCCCACTTTAGACATTTCCTTTATTGGCACAAGTTAATATCCAGGAATTAATAAAGGCCAAAATTAATGCTATAGAAATGGGAAAGAGGAAGGAGTGGACTGTTTATTGCTGGGAGGATATGGCTCTATTAAAGGGATGCTGGGTAACTTCCTGGCTACATATTATTCTGGTCTTTCAATGCTGTTTTAGCAAGAAGAAAACAAAAGGAACATAAAACTCATAAATCCTGCACAAAGACCAGTTCACTCGTTCTTGATATTGAATTAATCATATATCCACATTCCATCATGCGCTCAATCAAATAGTGGGACCCATCTCAATCAAAATGAAATTTTAAGATACATCATTGGAGAGAATGGCATTCATTTTAAATAGTTCAAATTATCATTATGTGGCACCAAGAAGAAATCCTGGAGACCTTTAAGTTCCCAAATAAATTGTTGCAATAGAGGGTTAGGACTCATCTCATCACCACTGATTATCTTCTCTCTATTAAATTGAAATTTTAGAATATATATTTGGAGTGATGATATGCATTTTGAGCGGTTTAGATTATCATTATATGGGCCCCATGATGGAATCTCAAGACATGTAAGTTCCCATATGATAGCTACAATAGGAGATAGAATTGTCTTCGGCTTCACCAATCATCTCCGATCTATTGCAAAGAATTTTTAGAATATATCAATGGAGGGGATGATATTCATTTAAAATGATTTAAATTATCATTATGTGGGCCCCGCGATGGAGTCCCGAAGATTTGTGAGTTCCCATATAAATTTTTATGTGTTTGGATTTTTTAAGTTTATTTTATTTTTTTTACAAATTTCCCAAAATCCATTAAGGCTTAAGATATGAAACTAAACATAACGATGATTGTCCTTTATATGAGACGGTTGAGACCACGAGATGGAGGCCCACAGAAATGCAAAAAATTAGAACTATTGGTTGCGATTTTGTTTTCACAAATTATTTAAAATATATGAAGATTTATGATAAATAACTTAAAGGTATTATGGTTTATCAATTCAATAAACAAATTGAATAGGTTAGATAACAAAAATTGAGGGGCCTGTAGAAATTAAAAATAAAATAAAAAAGTGTTGATGTGATTTCTTCCCGTGATCAGTTCCATAACCAAATAGATCATCTTGTGAAGACTTCTATGATGTCCTTTTGCTAGTGGGAGATGTGAAAGTGTTCCACCTATTTCACCATTATCACACCTCATTTATGCATCACATGCGGAAATAAGCGCAAACAAACGTGATGATGGGCAAACATTAGGCATGTGAAATTCACTTTTTTTTATATACGTTGGTCAATTGGTCTAGAGTGATACTTTCAACCTAGAAGACACGAGATTTGATCACTCGGCATGTATGCGAAACTAACTGCTCCCTAATGGCGCAGCTCTATATCCTTGATAAAAAAAAAATAGATCAAGGCATACTCAAAATTATAAAACGCATCTTAGTTGAAGAGAAACTTAAAAGCCTTTGATAAATTGATAATAAGCATGAGCAACTACAAAAGAAAAAAAGATTTTCATTTAAGTCCCTTGTTTTTTCCAACTTTTTAAAAAAATTATAGAAAAAACTTAGTTTTCCAAAACAAAATTTAAGTTTTTCAACTATTTTTAAAAAAATTATAGAAAAAACTTAGTTTTCCAAAACAAAATTTAAGTTTTTCAACTATCTTTCAATTGGGTCCTTTCTGGCAAAATCCCGACCTTAGGGCACCCTCTGTCCCCATTTATCGAAATGACTAAAACGCCTTTATTGAAAGAAGAGCATGTAAATGAATGAGTGGTCATTGCCAGTGGCTGCAGGATGGCCGGCCGGTAAAGGATAAGGTGGGTGATCAGGTGATGAAAAAGGTGAAGAGAAAGAGGGAAGAAGGAGAGAAGAAGAGGAATTGGAAAAGAAAACTTACTACTAATACCTGTCATCGTTGGGATCGTGGGGAAGAAGAAGATGTGTGGATAAAGGGATGAGAAAGAAGATGAAGGGGGAAAGTGAAGAAAAGAGAAAGATATATGGGGTTTTAAAAAGCCTTCATCTGAAAAAAAAAAATCTTTCAATAAGAGAATCTGAAAAAACAAAATGACGGAGAGTGGGTAATACTCATAGCCGGCAAGCTGATTTAGCCAAAAACAACCAAATTGAAACTTTTTGGAAAATTTAAACTTTAATTGGAAATAAAAACTAATAATTTTTTATTTTTACCTTTCTTGACAATTAAAAAAAGAAAAAACTTAGGGGCTTTTCTGAAATTTCCCAAAAGTAAAAATAAAAAAAAAAGAAAACGCCTAAATTCAATTCAAACAAGCAACATGAACTTGATGACTTTCATGCCCAGAGTAGCTCTTAACCGCTAGGAGCAAATAATCCCTTGTAATATACTCGTCCACTAAAAATAGAAAACTGGCTAGATTGTTTGACTTTTGTGAGATATACAAATAAATTTAAATAAAAAAATATGAAAATTTTTATTTATAGATATCATCATTATAGGGTTCATATTTTTTATTTATAGATATCATCATTATAGGGTCGACCGAACTGCACTTGGGGACCGGTCGAATCTATTTCTAGAGAGCAACATTTCTGGGCGTTTTGTGCGGTCGGTCGCTATGTCGGTCAACACTCGGTTAACCAAACTTGGTCGGCTAACCGAACACTATGATTTTCTTGACCGAATTTTGGATTGTCCCTTGGTCTATGGACTTAGGTGGAACCTCGATTACGTGTTTGGACTCATTTGACTTGATACGAGGAATGTTTTGGGCAAATGTTTTCTCGTCGTTATTTCTATTTTCATGGTTTTCAACTTACACCAATCTTGAACGGTACGGGACAACGGGATACCCTTCTTTATATCTATGCACGAAGATTGTTTGTTCAGGTATCGCGAACACTAATTCCTTTCGTTGACTTAGTAGAGTTGTACGAGATTACTGTAATAACATTGTACCCAGATTGGATCGTTTATCGTTCCTGATTCGATTGGTATCGTTGGATACTTTCTACATGAAATGTTCATGTTCTATAGATTGCTTTATTTGCTTTGTTTGGGATCACTTGATGAACCTCGATGATGGACCTAGGATTCCCTTTATGTTTTGGTTTACCTTGTCTATTGATTGATGGAAGTGTTGAGGCTAGGTAGCTTTGATTGTAAAGCTTGATGAGAACTGCTCAATGATTGATGAAGCTTGTTTAATTGTTCTTGATTTGATAAATGGAAAAGTAGTCTCTCTATTGGTTGATGAATCTCGTTCACGCAAGAAAACCTAGTCTCCTCACTATTACTTATCTAGGACTCTTGTGTCAGGCATCACTCAGTTGTTAACGCCCAACACAGGGTGGGGCACCACCTATGTGAGGACCTTGGTTTGAACGGTACGGGACAATGGGATACCCTTCTTTATATCTATGCACGAAGATTGTTTGTTCAGGTATCGCAAACCCTAATTCCTTTCGTTGACTGAGTAGAGTTGTACGAGATTACTGTAATAACATTGTACCTAGATTGGTGATGGACCGGCGCGTTCTGCTCACTCGGTTCTACCGAGGTCGGCGGACGTGGGAGTCCGTTTGGGTCCGACCCTTTCGTAACCGGAGCGGGGGCAGAGGCGTGCTCAACATTTCTTTCGTGTGGGTGTGCCAGATTTTCTATTTTACTTGGAATTGCAAGTGGTGATCCGGAGATCAACCTTCGCAAGTAAAAAGGAAATCAACTTCTTTCAAGTTTTCCATTGCACATATATTTAAGAAAATAGACATTTTCTTGATTTGCCGTGAAAGACGATTTTTTGGCATTTATAGCCGATTTTGGCGTTCATAGCCGATTTTTGGCGTTTATAGCCGATTTTGGCATTTATAGCCGATTTACAATTCTTATCAATAATGAAAGACAAGAGTTGTAATTTTTGTCTCTTTTTTAAAAAATACAAACTACAATGAAAACTAAGAAAATGAGGATCTAACTTCTCAGGAGATTATGGGGGACCCGTTCGGATTGACAGTCGCAAGCCATATGTGGACTTCGCAATCATCCATGCAGATGAGAATAGAGGATGCTATTGATTCGTTTGGCTTAGCTATAACCTCAGGTTTTTAGAGGACAAAGACCAAAAGGAGGTCCTATGTCCAATAAAAAACTAAGTAGACGGGCTGAAAAGCCACGTCTAAGCCATTAGAAGCAGAAGGAGAAGGCAAGGACCTTGGGGGGGGGGTACCCCCCAAGGGACTTTTGTTACCTTGTAGCGGTGGTCGGTATAGAACTTCCGCAGAGTTTTCTCTCTTTCTTTCTCTGGATTTCTGATGCCTTTTTCTGTATGAGTTTCCGGATTTTCTGCAGTCTGTTATGTATTTTCTGTGTTTTTTTGTTATTTCTTCTTGGAGTGCTCTCCTAATTATAGGCTTTTTGGTAGCCATTTAGGAGGGTTTGTGGGCTTTTATTGTCATTAAGCCGCATAATGGGAGGGGTTACAGGATTTAATTTCTTTATTTTGTAACTCCTTTTTCTTGGCTTCTGATTGGCCGGAGGAGATTGAGGCATTTAATCGCCATGATGGGAGGAGTTTCATAGTTTAAATGTCATGAATCTCTTGACTTGTAACTCCTGGATGCTTGCTTCTGATTGGGCCGTCCAAAGAAATGGATTAATGACTATAATAAAGCTAGTCAATTAATCGCATTAAGTGGTCGCCGAGCAGTTGAAAAGTCGCGGGCTGTGCCGCGTCTTTTGGGATTCTTCTGGTGATGATCAATGATGGATCTTCATGTAGATCGGCATCAGATGACCATGTAACTTCAGGTATTGGTTGCCAACAGCGGGTCGGTGCCATCTGTCCTGTCGATTTCTCGATCGGTCGGGTAGAAAGCACACTTTTTTTTGGTTGACCGGTTGGCGATCAATGTTGATTTCGATACTCTTGATGATTGACCCGTGTTTTTTACGGATGTTAGAGGATTTGGTGTCTCAAAAGTATGAATTTTGGAAAATTAGAGGAGTCGGACGCTTCGAATCGCGAAGAAACGGCGAAAAACGGAGTTTCCGGGGCCCTCCCGGCGATCCCGGGCTCCAGGGTCGGGTTTTCCCCCCTTTTGTCCCGTTTTGTGTCCGTTTTTACTATTTTTCGATTCTTTTTTCTTCTGTATTTTTCCTTGGCATTTTTTTTATCATTTATTGGCCTGATTTCCCTATAGAAAACCTGATGAGAATCCTTGCATTTTATTTTGCAAAGTTTCCAATTTTCTGAGAAAGCCGAAGACTTTGTTGCGCAGAGCTGCCGATTTTCCGTCAGAAGCTGAAACTAGGCCAAACGATGTCGGAATGACCTGAAATTTGGTGTGAAGCCTCCTGAGCAATAAATAAGACCAACCATAGGCTTTTTTTTTAGTTTTGAAGCCATTTGGGTTCCTATCACCAATAGACTTGCTTTTGTCGCGATGAAGACGTCGCGGCTTGATGTGCGGTCAACCGATGTCCGATTGACTTGAAATTTGACAGGGAACCTATTGGAGTCATTTTAAGATGATCCATAAGCTCTGTCTTGGAAACCACGGTCCTGGGGAGCTTCACCGCCGAGAGGCCTGATTTGGCTTTCGAGCGTCAAAGTCTGGTCAAATGTTGTCGAAATGACCTGAAATTTGACGTGTAGCCCTTTGTAAGCATTTTGAAGCCGTCCATGTGCCCTATCTGATAGGTGATGGCCTCGGTGGTTCTCGCCGTCGAGACGCTTGATTTAGCTGTTCGAGGGTTGAGCGTTGTCGGTTTGACTCGGAACTTGACGTGGAGCCTTTTGGATGTATTTTGAGACCATCCATCGGCTCGGATCGAAGATTTGGTGTCTCCGATGCTTTCACCGCCGGGAGCTCCTTTTCAGCTGCCAAAGAATCGAAGTTAGGCCAAATGATTTTGAAATGGCCCGAAACTTCTTGTGTACTCCTCTTTTGGCTGTCTTGAAGGATCTTACAGTTTTTGTTTGATTCTGATAAGATTTGATTTTTTGGAAGTATCATTGCCTATTTATGGCAGGTTGCGACTTCATGTAGCTTTTTGGATCTTGAAGAAGCAAGGTGACATTTTTGGTGTCAACGAATTTGTAGTCGATGTGCCTCGAAGAGATTGAAAGTCCGGGATCCTAACCTTAGAGGGGGGGTGAATAGGGTGAGCTACACTTAATGACTAATTATGACCAATTTTAACTTAATTAAAACAAACTAGTCACATGTGATGATTAACATACATAATGCGGAAGCTAAACAAAATAATCACCACAAAAGCAATCACCACTACACAAAGATTTATAGTGGTTCGGCCTCATGCCTACATCCACTACCGGCTTGTGACTCAACACCCCACCGGATTTCCACTATTATGCTTTTCAAAAGGCTAAGCAATAACCTCTACAACTATGCTTTTCTAGGCTAAGCAATAACCTTACTATGTGCTTTTATAGGCTAAGCAATAACCTTTACACAATGCTTTTCTTAGGCTAAGCAATAACCTTTACAATCAAAAGATTTTCTTTCTCAAAGAAGTGTCTTCACAAACACTAGAAGAGAAATATTTTAAGCTCAATTACAATGCCTCTAAAATAGGCGGATATGAAATTGATAATACAAACTCACACAACACACTAAGTAATGCAAAGATGAATGCTCATGATGTGTGTGTGTGAAAACTTCAATCAAATTAAAAAGGTAAGCTCAATCAATGTATGCTTAAAGCATTTAAAAGTTTAAGGCACATAAAAAGATTTGATTGAAGTGAAATGCAAATCACATGTATAAATACTAACTTGCTAATGATGTAAAAATCAAAGGCTCACAAGTTTTATGAAACTATTTAATTCTAAACATGTGATGCATGTGCTATGTTGTTTTCAAAAACAAACTAGTTTAACTAATGTTCTAAAGTGATTGAAAACAACTAATGAGGATTCAACCAAGTAAATGAATCATGCTATAAAAGAAATCAAAGAGTTTGGCAAAGCATGATTAATGAAGTTTTTAAAACAAACTTGGTTTGAATTAAGGCGAAGAATCCAACATAAATAAATCCAAGATTAAATATGATAAAGGATTCAACACATCATAGTTATCATGCTAAAACTCATTTACCAATAATTAAAACAAAGCATGATATAATTAAAGAAAAGGGAGCATACCCATTAGAAAAAGATTCCAAGATTGAATCAATGGAATAGCCCCATATTCCCCTCACTAATGCTCTTAGAACATCCTCCTTCCTTGGCCTCAAAACTCCTCAAAAGTTCTCCATTTTTCTCAAAGAAAATGTCTCTTTTTATAGCCAAAAAGGTTGCCAACGGCTAGCCCAACGGTTATAATTTTTTTTTAACTATACTTTTAGCGGGGGCCGGGGCCGTCGGTAAAAGTGTATATCAGCCGCCGGTATAGGTCCTTCCAACGGTCATATTTGTTTTGAAAATATGCTTTTAGCGACGGTCTCAGCCGCCGGTAAAGGTGATATATTGGCCGCCGGTAAAAGCCCTTTTTTCCCAAAAAATGTGTATTTTAAAGAGATTTTCTTGTGGGGAATTTAAGCCATAGAATCAAGCTAGGAAACATGTTTTAAAACATTCTAAGAATTTTAAAAACATGAAACCTAAAATACCTAAGATGATTTAAAACTTTTAAAATATTGGCTAACTTGATTTATAAAAAATCCTTTTCAAACTAAATGCAACCAAGTTTAAAACACAAATATGCATGAAACCTGAATTCTGAAAGTTTTAAAACCATACAAGTGAAAATTTAGATTTCAAGATATTTTAAATCAATGCATGTGTGAAAATTCATGAGATGAATAAAATGATAATGCATCCATCAAATTGCAAATACACAAAATCCCTAACAGAGATTTTGTGAAGGAGAGCTTGTGACTTGACTAAGAGTCTTTGAGCAGTTTTTCTTTTTGGTATTTGTAGTCTTTTGAGCTTCCAGGGGAGTTTTATGATAGTGAAAGGGATCACATACCATCTCGAGGCAAAGTTTTAAAGATGACATCAGGGATGTGGATTTAGGTTTTGACCTTGTGACCTAACAGGTTGTATGTGGCAGGTTAGGGGGTCGGGTTTGGTTTTGACCGTGTGACCCAACAAGCTATATGTGGAATGTTGGGGGATCAATTTTGGTTTTGATCTTGTGACCTAACATGCTGTATGTGGCAAGTTAGGGGATCAGGTTTTGGTTTTTGGTTTTGGTCTTGTGACCTAACAAGCTGTATGTGGCAAGTTAGGGGACCAGGTTTTGGTTTGGATTTTTGCAGAATGTCAATTTCAAGATTTTGGCTCAATTTGGTAGATGAGGCTGGAACGTTTGATTTTTGGAAGCTCATGGGGCTTGGAATTCTCTTTGTATGGTCCAATCAACTCAAAAGAGGCATGAAACCATTTTTGTAAGCTCTTGGTAAGAGGGATTTCTCTTTGACTAAAAGCCCAATTTTTATTTTTTTTTAGTGCCTAGGTGGTCAAACCTGGCTCATATGGGCCAACCCATGGGACCTTAAGCTTTTGAAATTGCTTAGATCTCATATGGTGTCATTTTTGTAAAGAATATCCAAAAATATCTCCTTTGGATAGAGAATATCTAAGAATGTCTTTACTTGGAGAGAATCTCTCATGTTCCCTTTATTTTGGGAGAGAATATCTCAAGATATCTTCCTTTGGGAAAGAATCTTTTATTGATCATATCTTTTGGGAGAAAATCTCTCATTGATTTCTTTTTGGGAGAGAATCCCTCAAGATATCTTTCTTTTGGGAAAGAATCTTTCTAATTTCTTTCTTTTGTAAGGTTACTAATTAGTAACACTTACCTCTTTCTTCTTTCCTTCTTTGGTTTGCTCTCTTCTATAAGAGCAAGGAGGATGTTGGATTTCTTGCTCTTATTGCTTTCTTTTGCAACAATCCCAAGAGGGCTTCAAGACCAAGAGTTTTTCTTCTTCAAGATCTTCAAGACTTTTCTTCTTCTCCTCCATCAATGGCTTCAAGTAAGTTCCCTTTTTCAAGAAAACCCCATTGTAGAAAAAAAGTTATTTTCCTTTTTTTGTTTCTTTCTTTTCTTTTCTTTTTTTTTTCTTTTCCACGTGTTTGCTCTTTTTTTTACACATTTTTTTTTTGTTTTCTTCCCTTTTTCTTTTTTTTTTTTGCATGCCGTACGGACAGATCCGTACGGATCTGGCCGTACGGCCACGTGGCCTGTGGGCCAGCCCTCTTCTTTCTCTTTTTTTTTTGAGAAAGTTTTTTTTTCTTTTTTTTTGTTCTTTTTCTTTCTCCTTTCTCCTTTTTTTTTTGAGAAAGTTTATTTTCTTCTTTTTTGTTCATCATGATAATGCATTTTTTTTTTTGCAAACCAAGATGTTCATGCATGTATACTTTTTTGTAAATTGAATTGTAGCATGATGTCATAGCATACCTGAAAGTTTTCGCAAATTTGGGAATTTGGAGCTCGCAGCGATGTTGAGCCCTTCCTAATTTTGCGGAGACTTTGAGGTTTCGAAAGTTTGGAGTTTCGGAGCTCACAGCAATGTTGAGGCCATCTTCAAGCTTTCTATTTCTTTCGGGATAGTTCCTTTTCTTCGGAATTGCCCCGGCATCATGTTAAAATTTCGCCAGATTTTTTTTAGCGAGATTCTGTCATTTTGATGTTTGATCTTTTTCTTTTCCATCCTTTGCAGGTAGTTCTTCCAGAACGAATAAGGGTAAAGAGCCTGCTACAAGCGTACCTCGTCGATCTGCTAGATCTTCTAATCTTGCCGTTCAGCAGGCCTTTGAGAAGGTCCAGTATGTTGAGAGAAATCTGGAAGAGTGCGACTCCCTCAATAGAGATGAGATGAGTCAGCGACTGATCGCTCTCAAGGGAGAGGAATTCTATAAGATCATGGTTAGCAGTCGTCCATGGGTGATGGAAGATCAGAGTGTTTTACCCAAGCCTACCTTATTCTTTGGTGATGCCGTCCCTGATGACATGACATACCAGAGGAGATGTTTTCAGTTTTCTTTCACAGCAGATGGTGGAAGAAGACTATTGTTACCCCGGTCGACATTTGATCGCACCGTCTCGATCATGAGCCTTGCCCCCACGTGCTCTAAGAGGGAAGATCCTCCAGGCTGGGTGAGAAGGACAAATGTAATCAAGACCTGGGTTTTTGTTGGCGGTTCTCCTGGATATACGGAGAGGTCACCTGTTGACATGGACCTGTTGATGCCATCCAGCGGCTACCAGGGTTCTGATTATCCTTTGGTCGATTTGAGACCGGTGGGCCTTGGTATTTTTAGCGGTGACGGCAGCAATTGGATAAAGCCTTTTCGACTTCGTGGCCGTTTCAATGCTGACTCCGAGTGGAAGTCGTGGACTGATCACGTCCTGTTGATTGGTGGCGCCGTTTTGAAGGAAGCCGGGATTTTTGATGTGGTCCGCGCCTTTAGGGAGATCATGATCTTTTCTGACGAGGCCTTCATGGCTATGTTGGAGTCATTCCTTCCACAAACCAATACTTTCGTTGTGACGAATGGTGAGATTGGTTTCTCTTTGAAGGAGCTGAGCGCCATTACTGGATTTTCCATCCTTAGCAAACTCTATGAGGAGTTTATGCCGATCGACAGCGTGCTTGAGGAGCAGTCTGAGGAGTTTCAGGCTTCTGTACTTTCGGGTCATTGCCTTCTATGATTTTTTGGAGGAGAATGAGGGTTTGAAAGTTAGATCCAGCAGTTGGAAGAGTTCTAGCTCTTCTTTCCCCAACTTTTTTGATAGCAGGGAGTCTTCTGATAGTGCGACCCATGAAGCCAGGGCTCAGGATCCAAGTTCGAAGAAGATCTTGGCTATGCAAGAAGAGTTGAGAGATTTCTGTGCGAGTACAAACGCCATATGTCCTGATATTGCACTGCGGAGAGATCTCGCTGTTTACCTCACTTATTGGCTTGGTGAGGCTATTTTTCCAAGAGGAGATGGAACGCACATCAGGCCGAATTATATTTTTCCGGCTTGTCAGATGGCGTTTGGAGAGCAGCTTGCTTTGGTGCCAGCTCTTTACTCCTACCTGTGTACCGAACTGCAGGCTGCTGCTTTTTTGGTTCGGCTTGGGCTCCCTATGAATAGGGTATTTTCAGCCCACATCTTTTATTCGTGGTACGTGTACCACTATCCTGGCTTCCACCGGCTGGGTGCCGCACAGGATGATGATCCTCTGATGATTCGGCTGGCTAAGGGCAAAGCCATGTCCGAATCACTTTTGTTTGCCCGCATGAGGATCCGATGGTTCAGGGACCTCGAGATGGGGCAGTCTTCAGTGAAGCTTTCTCCGGAGTTGCGGAAGAAGGCTTTTGATTATGGTGCCTCCCGAGACTCTACCAAGGCGGGGTCGGGAAGGCATTACTCCTTGACGAACGCAGAGAAGGAGTGGCTTTTCAGCATACGTGTCGGCACGATGGTGTACCGCAGACATCTTTTTGTCGACATCCAGCCGTATGTACCCTCTCGTTTTACTTTACAGTTGGGTTTTTCTCAAGGCATTGTTGGAGCGCCTTCAAGCATGGTGAAGCGTTTTGGAGGTTTACAGGATGGGAGAAACGCATGGGCTTTCTATAGTGCTGAACACACTACTGCCATGATTTATAATCCTGTGTTGTCGACTTCCCGGACTGCCGGCTTTGCGAAGTGGTTCGCGGAGAGCTTTTCAGCATATCGGGGGCTTTCCAAGAAGGAGCTTGATGTGAAGCTGGCATCTGGAAAGGGTCTTGGAAAGTCGGATGGTGTCCGGCGAGAAGAAGTTTGGGCCTTCCTTTCTGGAGAGAAGCATAAGATATGCTTTCTCGGTGACCAGGGAGTCATTGGCTCTGAAGCTGTTCGAGAAATACCTGATGAGGCTTTAGAACAGCTAGAACAGGAAGAAGCCGAACTTGATGCTTGGATGCAAGCGGCGCAAAGGCAAGCTTTCGTGGAGTCTACTGGCAAGAGTAGACCATCCAGTGAGGAGTCAAGTGGGAAACCTACCTGAGGTTCCAACCGATGAGGTGGTGACAGATCCTGTCGGGGCACCTGAAGAAGAACCGAGTGACTCTGGAGTGAATCCAGAATCTCCAATTGGTATAACTTCTTTTGCTTTCTTTTCTTTGTCTGTGACTTGGTTTGCTAACATTTTTCTTGTCAGCTGACTTGGCAGCGGTTTCCGATGACTTTGAACCATCGATGGATGCAAATGTTGATGATGCTTCTGATGAGTTCATGGAGGAAGAGAGTGTTCCGCCAGTGGTCGAAGAAGGTATTTTGTAGTAATAACCCTGATAATGATTTTCAAACAGGATCATATTCATACCTTTTTGTGTTTCTTTGGCAGGTGTTAGGATTTTGTTTATTGCAATTTGATTGTTGCATTATCATTTTTATCATCATTTGAATTTTCACACATGCACTGATTTTGAATCTTGAAATCTTGATTTTCACATGCATAGTTTTTAAGACTTTCAAAACTTATAGTTCATGCATGTTTTGATTTTAATCTTGGATGCATTCAATTTGAAAAAGAGTTTTATAAATCAAGCAAGCCTATGGTTTTAAAACTTTCTAATCATTTTAGGCTTTTTATATTTCATGTTTTTAAACCTCTTAGAATGATTTAAAATAATGTTTCCATGCTTGATTTAATGGCCCAAAAAATCCCCACAAGAAAATCTTTGAAAATATGCAAAAATGGGAATTTTTGGTCCCGGTTGACCTGCAGTGTCTTCGGTCGACCGAAGCAGTGGTAGGTCGACCGAAGACACTATAGTTTGACAAAAATGTGACCGTTACAGATTTTTTTCAAACAGTCATATTTTTGCCCGTTGAAGGGTAGGTCGACCGAGTTGTCTGTGGGGTCGACCGAAGACACGCTGATACTCACTTTTTGAGTATAAATATGAGTTCATTCCCATGAGAAAAAGGTTGAACAATTTAGAGCTTCTAAGCACTCTTTGAGGAGTTTGGAGAGAAGAAAAAGGGGATGAACTAAGAGAGATCAAGGGGGTCATTAGTAAAGCTCAAGCTTGGATTAATGAAGTTAAATCACTAAGTAAGCTTTACCTCTCTTTATCATTTGTTATATGCTTTGTTTTAAATCTTTGGTAAATGATTTTTAGCATGATAACAATGATGTTTTGAATCCTTATCATATTTAATTTTTGATTTATTTGTATTGGATTCTACTTCTTGATTCAAACCAAGTTTGTTTTATAAACTTTGTTAATCATACTTTGCAAAATCTTTGATTCCTTTATGTCATGATTCATTAACTTGTTTGAATCCCCTTTGTTGTTTTCAATCTATTTAAAACCTTTATTAAATTAGTTTGTTTTTGAAAACAACATTGATTGTGCATCACATGTTTAGACATAATTAATTTCATACAACTTGTGTCATCTCGATTTTCATAAATCATTTACAAGTTAGTATTTTTGTACATGTGATTTGCATAACACTTCAATCAAATCTTTTTATGAGCATTAAACTTTTGAATTGCTTTAAGCATAAAATAGATTGAGCTTTAATTTTAATCTTGATTGAAGTTTTCACACACACACACCTAATAAGCATTCATCTTTGTAATTCTTAGTGTGTTTGTGTGAGTTGTTTTACAATTTCATATCCGCCTATTTAGAGGCAACTTATTTGAGCTTAAATTGTAATCTTTTAGAGTGTTTTGTAAAGACACTTTCTTTGAGAGAAATCATTTACTTGTAAGGTTATTGCTTAGCCATTTAAAAGCATTGTATAAAGGTTGTTGTTTAGCCTAGAAAAACAACATTGTAAGGTTATTGCTTATCCTTGGAAAGCATATTGTAGGGGTTATTGCTTAGCCTTTTGAAAAGCATAATAGTGGAAATCCGGTGGGGTGTTGAGTCACAAGTCGGTAGTGGATGTAGGCATTGAGGCCGAACCACTATAAATCTCGTGTTGTGGTGATTGCATTGTGGTGATTGTGTTTGTTTAAGCTTCCGTATTTTGTTTGATTGATCATCACATGTGACTAATTGATTTAAAGAATTTAAAATTGGTCATAGTTGGTCACTAGTTGTAGCTCACCCTATTCACCCCCCCCCCTCTAGGGTAGGATCCCTTGGACTTTCAGCAGGTTTTGAGGTGACAGAGGAGAGTCCGTCGCTTCCTTCAGAACCAGAGCAAGGGATGCCAGAGGTCGATCCAGAGGTAGAGACTCCTGAGACCAGTTCTGACACTGTTGAGGAGATACCTCGTGCTGAGATTCCTTCCCGAGCAGCTCCAACTGGAAAGAATTCTTTTGTTACTCTTCCAACGGGTGATGACATGAGCAGCCGACCAACGGAGTTGGGCGGATCTTCAACTGGGCCATCTCTTCTTTTTGCGAAGAAGGTGGTGGTGCGGGTTCTGAGCTCTTGGATTGAGACTCTCCTTTCTAGGCATTTAGATGCCGGATTTGGCATGATCCAGTATGTGCAGGAGATTCTCAGTGATGCTGAAGAGGCTGGTCTAGATATCACAGGTGTCAGGGCGATCGTTGATAGGATCATTGAACTGGGTGGCAAATGGTTTGAGGCCATGGGTTTGGATGATGACCAGTTCTTCAAGGAGATGTTCCTGGACCCTGCTGATAAGGCTAAGTTTGACCTGAATGAGGCTACACAAAGCAGGAAGCAAATAGTCCGAGAGAAGAACTTAGAAGAGCTAGCCATCATTGGGCTGACACATGACCTTAACATCCTTGATAGGGAGGTCGATGAGGCCAGGAAACGTCTTGAGCATCTGCAGGCACAAGTCGCTGCCAAGTGGGCTGCAATAACAGAGGCTCGCGACAGGGAGAGTGCTCTGATTCGCCGGGTTGCAGATGCCGATCGAGTTCTTGAAAGGAAATCTCAAGAGAGCAAACGATGGCAAACTGCTCGGGATAAGCTTCCCGGTGTAAAAGAAGGGTTACAGCCCACCCCAGCATCTCATGGCAAGTTCCTGAAGAAGCGTGCCCTGGAATCCCTGACGGCTGAGGCCAGAAGTTTGCTTGAGGAGATGAACTCTTGGCTGGAGACCATTTTTGGTTGAGCTCCTTTTTTTTAACAAAAACTATCCTTCTCTTTTTTTTGGTACCACTTGTATTTTTTTGGTACTTTTTTTTAGTGCTTGTGAACACTTTTTTTTTGGTACCACATGTATTTTTTTGGTACTTTTTTTTGTTTTCCCTACGCTCACTTAAATCTTTTTGTGATGAAAGTAATTGCTAAATGGGATTTGATCAAAAGCTTGTCATTTTGTGAAAATCTTTTGTCAAATGATTGTTTTGGCATGGGAGCCAGATTTTGTTTGTGGCATGGAAGCCGATTTTGTGGCATTGATAGCCGGTTTTGTTTTGTGGCATTGATAGCCGGTTTGTTTTGGTGGCATCTATAGCCGGTTTGTTTTGGTGGCATCTATAGCCGTTTTGTGGCATTTATAGCCGGTTTGGTTTTCAAAAATGCAAGTATCAACTAAAAGTCGCCTCCCTGCTGAATGTTCTTGCAAATATCGATGGAATGTCGCATCCTTGCTCATTCGGTTGCGAGTATCGATGGAATGTCGCATCCTCGCGGATTTGGGTGCAAGTATCGATGGAATGTCACATCCTTGCTTTTCAAAAATTTTGGTTTTGCAGGTACTGACTTGATGTCGTTTCCCCATGATTTTTGAAATTTGTGGTTTTCTCGAACCTTTGGGTTATGGATATCCACTGAAATGTTGCGTCTCCATGGTTTTTTAGGTTTTTTCGAACCTTTGAAATTTGGGTTGTGGATATCAACTGAAATGTTGCATCTCCACGGTTTTGGATTTTGCAAGTATCGACGAAATGTCACTTCCCTGTGATTTTGGAAGTGTCGAACGTGGTTCGTATGCTTCCGATTTGTGCGAGTATCGACTAAGCGTCGCTTCCCCGCGGCTTTTTGAAAAACCATTTTTTTTTGTTTAAAGACACGAGGGTCATAAGTTTTGACCTAAAATCATTTAGGCGGTAAAAGGTAGGGTGGAAATCCCTGAATCCGAATTTTGTTTCAAACCATGAATTTTGAGTTCAAGGGTTGAAAATACTGATCAAGTTAGGGAAAGGTTCCTAAACTTGGATTTTTGAACAATGAAATGATGAAAGTAAGCATTGTTTAAATTTCTAGAAATTTCAACATTTGACATGAAAATTCTAAAAAAGGTGGGTTTAGCGCGCGTGTACCTGGAAACCGGTTTTGGCCGTACAGGCATTGTTCTTTACCCAGTTGGGTAAGTCTTCAAGGGTAGTACCGCTTTAAGAACTTGCCATTGATGGGCAGCATACATCTGTCACCTTCCATGTTTAGGAGTGCGTATGCACCGTTGGAGAAAACCTTGTCGATGACGTAGGGTCCCTCCCATTTTGGCTCAAATTTGCCTTTGGACTTGTGAGCGAAGACCATTGGTCTTTTTACTGCAAGAACCAAGTCACCATTTTTGTAGACGCGTTGCCTGACCTTTTTGTCGAAAGATCTTGCCATGCGTGCTTGGTAAAGTTCAATGCTTTGTTGAGCTTCGAGCCATCTCTCATCGAGATTGTCCAGCTCATGGAGTCGCAATTTGACATTGCTTTCTTGAGTCATGTCATTTTTCAAGGATACCCTCAAGGAAGGAATTTGTACTTCCAAGGGCACGACAGCTTCGCATCCATAGACCAAGGAGAATGGTGTGCTATGGGTTGGTCCTCGAACGGTGGTTCGATAGGCCCACAAAGCTTCAGACATTTTGTCGCTCCAGTCTCTTTTGTGACTAGAGACCATTTTTTTGAGGATTTTGCAGAGTGTCTTGTTGAAAGCTTCTGCTAATCCGTTTGCTGCCGGATTGTATGGAGTTGAAGGACAGTTTTGGATTTTGTATTTGTCGTCCGTTATCATGGACGAGTCTTTTGGGTATGCCAATATGATGGACCGCGCTCCTGCTCGGTTCCTACCGAGGTCGGCGGATGTGGGAGTCCGTCGGGTCCGACCCTTTCGTAACCAGGGGGCAGGGGCGTGCATCAACATTTCTTTTTTTGTGTGGGTGTGCCAGATTTTCTATTTTACTTGGAATTGCAAGTGGTGATCCGGAGATCAACCTTCGCAAGTAAAAAGGAAATCAACTTCTTTCAAGTTTTCCATTGCACATATATTTAAGAAAAGAGACATTTTCTTGGTTTGCCGTGAAAGGCGATTTTTTTGGCATTTATAGCCGATTTTGGCGTTTATAGCCGATTTTTGGCGTTTATAGCCGATTTTGGCGTTTATAGCCGATTTACAATTCTTATCAATAATGAAAGACAAGAGTTGTGATTTTTGTCTCTTTTGAAAAAATACAAACTATAATGAAAAGCAAGAAAAGGAGGATCTAACTTCTCATGAGATTGTGGGGGACTCGTTTAGATTGACGGTCGCAAGCCGTATGTGGGCTTCGCCATCATCCATGCAGATGAGAACAGAGGATGCTATTGATTCGCTTGGCTTGGCTATAACCTCAGGTTTTTAGAGGACAAAGACCAAAAGGAGGTCCTATGTCCAATAAAAAGCCGAGTAGATGGGCTGAAAAGCCACATCTAAGTCATTGGAGGCAGGAGGAGAAGGCAAGGACCTTGGGGGGGGGGGGGGTACCCCCCCAAGGGACTTTTGTCACCTTGTAGCGGTGGCCGGTGTAGAACTTCCGCAGAGTTTTCTCTCTTTTCCTTCTCTGAGTTTCTGTGCTTCTGTCTGTGATTTTCGTTCTCTGTCTGTGTGTCTGTGTGTTTTCTTCTTGGAGAGCTCTCCTATTTATAGGCTTTTAGGTAGCCATTTAGGAGGGTTTATGAGCCTTGATTGTCATAAAGCTGCATAATGGGAGGAGTTACAAAATTGAATTGTTTATTTTGTAACTCCTTTTTCTTGGCTTCTGATTGGCCGGAGGAGATTGAGGGCATTTAATCGCCTTTAATCGCCATGATGGGAGGAGTTTCATGGGTTAAATGCCATGAATCTCTTGACTTGTAACTCCCGGATGCTTGCTTCTGATTGGTCCGTCCAAAGAAATGGATTAATGACTGTAATAAAGCTAGTCAATTAATCGCATTAAGTGGTCGCCGAGCAGCTGAAGAGTCGCGGGCCGTGCCGCGTCTTTTGGGATTCTTCTGTCGATGATCATAGATGGATCTTCATGTAGATCGACATCAGACGACCATGTAATTTCAGGTGTTTGTTGCCAACAGCGGGTCGGTGCCATCTGTCCTGTCGATTTCTCGATCGGTCGGGTAGAAAGCACACTTTTTTTGGTTGACCGGGTGGCGATCAATATTGTTTTCGATACTCTTGATGATTGACCCGTGTTTTGGACGGATGTCAGAGGATTTGGTGTCTCAAAAGCATGAATTTTGGAAAGTACCAGAGGCTGGGCGCTTCGAATCGCGAAAAAACGGTGAAAACCGGGGTTTCCGGGGCCTTCCCGGCGACCCCGGGCTCCAAGGTCGCCGGCGACCCTGGGCCAGGGTCGCAGGGGGGGTTTTCCCCCCTTTTTGTCCCGTTTTGTGTCCGTTTTTGCTCTTTTTCGATTCTTTTTTCTCCTGTACTTTTCCTTGACATTTTGATCATTTATTGGCCTGATTTCTTTTTAGGAAACCTGATGAGAATCCTTGCATTTTATTTTGCAAAGTTTCTAATTTCCTGAGAAAGCCAAAGACTTTGTCGCGCAGAGCTGCCGATTTTCCGTCAGAAGCTGAAACTGGGCCAAACGATGTCGGAATGACCCGAAATTTGGTGTGAAGCCTACTGAGCAATAAATAAGACCAACCATAGGCTTTTGTTTGAGTTTTGAAGCCGTTTGGGGTCCTATCACCAGTAGACTTGCTTTTGTCGCGATGAAGATGTCGCGGTTTGATGTGCGGTCAACCGATGTCCGATTGACTTGAAATTTGACAGGGAACCTATTGGAGTCATTTTAAGATGATCCATAGGCTCTGTCTTGGAAACCATGGTCCCGGAGGGCTTTGCCGCCGAGAGGCCTGATTTGGCTTCCGAGCGTCAAACTATGGTCAAATGTTGTCGAAATGACCTGAAATTTGACGTGTAGCCCTTTATAAGCATTTTGAAGCCGTCCATGTGCTCTATCTGATGAGTAATGGCCTCGGTGGTTCTCGCCGTCGAGAGGCTTGATTTAGCTGTTCGAGGGTTGATGTAGGGTCAAACGTTGTCGGTTTGACTCGGAACTAGACGTGGAGGCTTTTGGAAGTATTTTGAGACCATCCATCGGCTCTGATCGAAGATTTGGTGTCTCCGATGCTTTTGCCGCCGAGAGCTCCTTTTCGGCTGTCGGAGAAGCGAAGTTAGGCCAAATGATTTTGAAATGGCCCGAAACTTCTTGTGTACTCCTCTTTTGGCTGTCTTGAAGGATCTTGCAGTTTTTGTTTGATTCTGACAAGATTTGATTTTTGGAAGTAGCATTGCCTATTTATGGCAGGTTGCGACTTCATGTAGCCCTTTGGATCTTGAAGAGGCAAAGTGACATTTTTGGTGTCAACAAATGCCCCCTCGAGGTACAGCGACGTGTTGCTTAACTTTTGTAGTCGATGTGCCTCGAAGAGATTTGGTGAAGGAGAGCTTGTGACTTGACCAAGAGTCTTTGAGCAATTTTTCTTTTTGGTATTTGTAGCCTTTTGAGCTTCCAGGGGAATTTTATAGTAGTGAAAGGGATCACGTACCATCTCGAGGCAAAGTTTTGAAGATGACATCAGGGATGTGGATTTGGGTTTTGACCTTGTGACCTAACAGGCTATATGTGGCAGGTTAGGGGATCAGGTTTGGTTTTGATCGTGTGACCCAACAAGCTGTATGTGGAATGTTGGGGGATCAATTTTGGTTTTGATCTTGTGACCTAACAGGCTGTATGTGGCAAGTTAGGGGATCAGGTTTTGGTTTTTGGTTTTTGTGGAATGTCAATTTCAAGATTTTGGCTCAATTTGGTATATGAGGCTGGATGGTTTTGATTTTTGGAAGCTCATGGGGCTTGAAATTCTCTTTGTATGGTTGAATCAACTCAAAAGAGGCATGAAACCATTTTTGTATGCTCTTGGTAAGAGGGATTTCTCTTTGACTAAAAGCCCAAAATTTTTTTTTTTTAAGTGCCTAGGTGGTCAAACCTGGCTCATATGGGCTAACCCATGGGACCTTAAGCTTTTGAAATGGCTTAGATCTCATATGGTGTCATTTTTGTAAAGAATATCCAAAAATATCTTATTTGGATAGAGAATATCTAAGAATATCTTTACTTGGAGAGAATCTCTCATATTCCCTTTATTTTGGGATAGGATATCTCAAGATATCTTTCTTTTGGGAAAGAATCCGTCATTGATTTGTTTTTGGGAGAAAATCTCTCATTGATTTCTTTTTGGGAGAGAATCCCTCAAGATATCTTTCTTTTGGGAAAGAATTTTTCTAATCTCTTTCTTTTGGTAAGGTTACTAATTAGTAACACTTACCTTTTTCTTCTTTCCTTCTTTGGTTTGCTCTCCTCTATAAAAGCAAGGAGGAGGTTGGATCTCTTGCTCTTATTACTTTCTTTTGCAATAATCTCAAGAGGGCTTCAAGACCAAGAGTTCTTCTTCTTCAAGATCTTCAAGATTTCTCTTCTTCTTCTCCATCAATGGCTTCAAGTAAGTTCCCTTTTTCAAGAAAACTCCATTGTAAGATAAAAAGTTCTTCTTTCTTTTTTTTTTCTTTCTTTTTTCTTTTTTTTTTCACGTGTTTTCCTTTTTCTTTTCACATGTTTTTTTTTCTTCTTTCTTTTTTTTTCATGTTGTTTTTTTTTTTTTGGGGGGGCCGTATGGACAGATCCGTACGGATCTGGCCGTACGGCCACGTGGCCAGTGGGCCACGGCCTGTGGGCCAGCCCCTTTCTTTTTTCTTTTCTTTTTTTTTGTTTTATTTCCCCTCCTTTTCTTTTGAGAAAGTTTCTTTTTTTTTTTTTTGCTCATCATGATAATGCCCCCTTTTTTTTGGCAAACCTAGATGTTCATGCATGCATTCAATTGTAAATTAAATTTGTAGCATGATGTGATTGCATACCTGAAAGTTTTCGTAATTTTGGGAATTTGGAGCTCGCAACGATGTTGAGCCCTTCCTGATTTTGCGGAGACTTTAAGGTTTCGAAAGTTTGGAGTTTCAGAGCTCGCAGCGATGTTGAGCCCATCTTCAAGCTTTCTTATTTCTTTCGGGATAGTTCCTTTTCTTTGGAATTGCCCCGTCATCATGTCAAAATTTCGCCAGATTTTTTTTTTAGCGAGATTCTGTAACCGGAGGTCGGCGGACGTGGGAGTCCGTTTGGGTCCGACCCTTTCGTAACCGGAGGGGGAAGCAGAGGCGTGCATCAACATTTCTTTCGTGTGGGTGTGCCAGATTTTCTATTTTACTTGGAATTGCAAGTGGTGATCCGGAGATCAACCTTCACAAGTAAAAAGGAAATCAACTTCTTTCAAGTTTTCCATTGCACATATATTTAAGAAAATAGACATTTTCTTGATTTGCCGTGAAAGACGATTTTTTGGCATTTATAGCCGATTTTGGCGTTCATAGCCGATTTTTGGCGTTTATAGCCGATTTTGGCATTTATAGCCGATTTACAATTCTTATCAATAATGAAAGACAAGAGTTGTAATTTTTGTCTCTTTTTTAAAAAATACAAACTACAATGAAAACTAAGAAAATGAGGATCTAACTTCTCAGGAGATTATGGGGGACCCGTTCGGATTGACAGTCGCAAGCCATATGTGGACTTCGTAATCATCCATGCAGATGAGAATAGAGGATGCCATTGATTCGTTTGGCTTGGCTATAACCTTAGGTTTTTAGAGGAAAAAGACCAAAAGGAGGTCCTATGTCCAATAAAAAACTAAGTAGACGGGCTGAAAAGCCACGTCTAAGCCATTAGAAGCAGAAGGAGAAGGCAAGGACCTTGGGGGGGTACCCCCCAAGGGACTTTTGTTACCTTGTAGCGGTGGTTGGTATAGAACTTCCGCAGAGTTTTCTCTCTTTCTTTCTCTGGATTTCTGATGCCTTTTTCTGTCTGAGTTTCCGGATTTTCTGCAGTCTGTTATGTATTTTCTGTGTTTTTTTGTTATTTCTTCTTGGAGTGCTCTCCTATTTATAGGCTTTTTGGTAGCCATTTAGGAGGGTTTATGGGCTTTTATTGTCATTAAGCCGCATAATGGGAGGGGTTACAGGATTTAATTTCTTTATTTTGTAACTCCTTTTTCTTGGCTTCTGATTGGCCGGAGGAGATTGAGGCATTTAATCGCCATGATGGGAGGAGTTTCATAGTTTAAATGTCATGAATCTCTTGACTTGTAACTCCTGGATGCTTGCTTCTGATTGGGCCGTCCAAAGAAATGGATTAATGACTGTAATAAAGTTAGTCAATTAATCGCATTAAGTGGTCGCCGAGCAGTTGAAGAGTCGCGGGCCGTGCCGCGTCTTTTGGGATTCTTCTGGTGATGATCAATGATGGATCTTCATGTAGATCGGCATCAGATGACCATGTAACTTCAGGTATTGGTTGCCAACAGCGGGTCGGTGCCATCTGTCCTGTCGATTTCTCGATCGGTCGGGTAGAAAGCACACTTTTTTTTGGTTGACCGGTTGGCGATCAATGTTGATTTCGATACTCTTGATGATTGACCCGTGTTTTTTACGGATGTTAGAGGACTTGGTGTCTCAAAAGTATGAGTTTTGGAAAATCAAAGGAGTCGGACGCTTCGAATCGCGAAGAAACGGCGAAAAACGGAGTTTCCGGGGCCCTCCCGGCGATCCCGGGCTCCAGGGTCGGGTTTTCCCCCCTTTTGTCCCGTTTTGTGTCCGTTTTTACTGTTTTTCGATTCTTTTTTCTTCTGTATTTTTCCTTGGCATTTTTTTATCATTTATTGGCCTGATTTCCCTGTAGAAAACCTGATGAGAATCCTTGCATTTTATTTTGCAAAGTTTCCAATTTTCTGAGAAAGCCGAAGACTTTGTTGCGCAGAGCTGCCGATTTTCCGTCAGAAGCTGAAACTAGGCCAAACGATGTCGAAATGACCTGAAATTTGGTGTGAAGCCTCCTGAGCAATAAATAAGACCAACATAGGCTTTTGTTTGAGTTTTGAAGCCATTTGGGTCCTTCCGCCAGTAGACTTGCTTTTGTCGCGATGAAGACGTCGCGGCTTGATGTGCGGTCAACCGATGTCCGATTGACTTGAAATTTGACAGGGAACCTATTGGAGTCATTTTAAGATGATCCATAAGCTCTGTCTTGGAAACCACGGTCCTGGGGAGCTTCACCGCCGAGAGGCCTGATTTGGCTTTCGAGCGTCAAAGTCTGGTCAAATGTTGTCGAAATGACCTGAAATTTGACGTGTAGCCCTTTGTCAGCATTTTGAAGCCATCCATGTGCCCTATCTGATGGGTGATGGCCTCGGTGGTTCTCACCGTTGAGACGCTTGATTTAGCTGTTCGAGGGTTGAGCGTTGTCGGTTTGACTCGGAACTTGACGTGGAGCCTTTTGGATGTATTTTGAGACCATCCATCGGCTCGGATCGAAGATTTGGTGTCTCCGATGCTTTCACCGCCGGGAGCTCCTTTTCAGCTGCCAAAGAATCGAAGTTAGGCCAAATGATTTTGAAATGGCCCGAAACTTCTTGTGTACTCCTCTTTTGGCTGTCTTGAAGGATCTTACAGTTTTTGTTTGATTCTGATAAGATTTGATTTTTTGGAAGTATCTGTTGGATATTGCGATCACTGAGAGGGAGGGGGGGGTGAATCAGTGATTTCTAAAAACAGGTCCAATTCAACAACAAAACAAGTCAAATCACACAATGACACCAGATTTAACGTGGTTCACCGAAAGGCTACGTCCACGGTTCAAAGACTGTCCGAACACCAATCCGGGACAGATCTGAATCTTATTTAGTCGCACCAACGACAAAGAGCACCAACCCTTAGTTTCAGATAGCACCAACTATCTAGGAAGCACCGACTCCCCTTACAATTTATCTGCACCAACAGATAGGATCACCAAACCCCAAACACCAAGCACCAACTTGATGTAAAAACAGAATATAAGATAAACTCTGTCTACAGCCCTTCCCCTCTACAATTCTCTCTCTCTCAATCCCTTACAAATTGAAATTAAAGCATAAACAGAGAGACACTTATCTTATGGACGAAATACCATCTTCAAGAGCACATCCTCGTCCACACTTGCTGTAGAAAGATGCAGCACAACAGCACACAGCACCAGCACTCTTCTTCTCTCCAAAACTCTCTCTCTCTTTTCTCTTCTCTTCTTTCTCTCTTTGGTGTCACTTTAGAACGACCCATACATGCCTTTTTATAGGTTATGTTAACCCTTAATTGTATTCAAAACAGGCTACAATTCGTTTAGAAAGAGTCCCAAACAAATTAGATAAGAATGTTGAATTTTCGTGCAAGACTTCTGATTCTGCGCAACTCTGATCCCGTGCTCGGTCGACATCCTGTGTTGCTCGGTCGACATCATACACTGTCTGGAATCAGACAACTTTCGTGCTCGGTCGACATCCTGGGGTCCCGGTCGACCGAAGACACACTGTGTCACGAAAATAACTGGGAGCTACCTGAATCTGTTTCTGCAGGTTTCTCTTTTCTCGGTCGACCGCATGGGTTGCCCGGTCGACCGCATGCTCTGCTTCAGGAATTCTGAATTCCTGATTGTTTGAACTCTGATTCTTCTTTTCAGCTCTATCAACATCAGCTTATTATCATCATGCTTGTGACAATGTGTTGACAATAATTCCAACTCAAAACAATACTTTGAGATATTAATTCCTTCAATTCTTCAAAGACTACTCATGTCATCTCAAATTCCAACAATCTCCCCCTTTGGAATTGTTGGCAACACTATTGGAACTTCAACACTCACTTGGAACCAATTCTGAAATTCTGAAATAACAAACTGACAACAATCTCCCCCTAGCTTTCATAGCATAACATCTCTCCTTGCTATCATAGCATAACATCTCTCCCCCTTTGACAACAAGTCCAAAGGGACCAAACCGAGGAGCGAATAGGATATTCAATGAATGCATTGCTCCCCCTTTCAAGCACAACTCCTACGGTTTAGGAGAGTGAGTAACTCCTAACTTTTTTCGGAGATACTCGAAGACTTCCTTTGGCAGAGGTTTCGTGAAAATATCAGCCACTTGCTCAGTTGTTGGAACATATTCCAACTTGACCTCTCCATCAGCAACTTTGTCTTTAAGAAAATGATAACGAATTGCTACATGCTTTGTTCGAGAGTGCTGAACAGGATTCTTAGATATATGAATTGCACTCGTGTTGTCACATAGGATCGGCGTAGGATCCGTTGTAGGAACTCCTAGATCAGAGAGCATTTGCCGCATCCATAACACTTGCGTACAACAAGTTGCCGCTGCAATATATTCCGCTTCCGCTGTCGAAAGGGATACTGAGTCTTGCTTCTTACTATGCCAAGCAACTAATCTTTCTCCAAGATAAAATGCGCCGCCGCTAGTACTCTTGCGATCATCTACGCATCCAGCCCAATCGGCATCAGAATATGCAACAAGAGTGAAGGATTTGCCTTTGGGATACCAGATACCAAGCTCCATAGTACCTTTCAGATATCGAAAGATTCTTTTCACTGCTGTAAGGTGCGTTTCAGTTGGTGCTGCTTGAAAACATGCAACCATACATACTGCTTGTAGAAGATCTGGTCTTGTAGCAGTCAAGTAGAGCAAGCTTCCTATCATAGAGCGATAGGTGGTATGATCAACGGACGAGGCCTTATCATCTTTGCTAAGCTTCGTGTTCGTTGACATTGGTGTGCTCACTGGCTTGCTGTCTTCCATATTGAACCGTTTCAGCATTTCCTTAATGTACTTCATTTGTGATATGAAGATGCCATGTTTCAGCTGCTGAACTTGTAAACCAAGAAAGAACTTTAGTTCTCCAAGCATCGATATTTCAAATTCTTTCTTCATCTCTTCAGCAAAATTCCTGCACATCTCCTCATCATTGCCACCAAAGATTATGTCATCAACATAAACAATGACAACCAGCTGTTTGCTTAACTCAGTTTTGACATACAGATTGCTATCAACCATTCCTTTTCCAAAACCGATCTTGCGGAGACAGAGATCCAGCCTTGCATACCATGCCCTTGGCGCTTGTTTCAGTCCATAAAGAGCCTTTTTCAACTTGCACACTAGATCTGAATTTTTGCTGATGAGAAAACCATCAGGTTGCTCAATGTAGACCTCTTCTTCAAGTAAACCATTCAAGAAAGCTGACTTTACGTCCATCTGAAATACCTTGAAGGTTTTGTATGCTGCCAATGCAAGAAACATACGAATAGCTTCCAGACGAGCCACCGGTGCAAAGGTCTCTTCAAAATCTATGCCTTCAACTTGAGCATAGCCTTTACAAACCAACCTTGCTTTGTTTCTAATGACTTGACCATCTTCATTCAGCTTATTCCGAAAGACCCATTTGGTACCAATAACATTCTTATCAGTAGGTCTAGGAACAAGTTCCCATGTGGAGTTCTTCTCAATTTGCTCCAACTCCTCATGCATAGATTTCAACCAACTTTCATCGAGACTGGCTTCAGCCACAGTCTTGGGTTCAATGGTGGACATAAGTGAGTATTGCTAACTACACTTTTCTAGTTTGAACGCCTGCCTTAGGATCTCCAATGATTTGATCCTTAGGGTGTTGCTCTACCCAAGTGCTGTGCTTCTTAGATGTAGTATCTTCTGAGTCATCCTTTGATTTCTCAGAATCATTAGATTCAGCCATCTCATCATCAATCTCACTCGAGTCCTCATAAACTGGACTGTCATTATGAGTTGCATTCTTTGGTTCAATATTCTCAACTATTCTCACATCAGCACTTTCTATGATTTTTCTGGTTCTTTTGTTAAGACACCTATGCCTTGCTAGTAGAGGAGTAACCCAGAAATATACCTTCGTCAGCTCTTTCTTCAAATTTGCCCGGATTTTGTTCGAGCCGCTTGATGTAACACTTGCTGCCGAAGACTCTGAAGTGCTTGACTGTTGCTTTTCTTCCAAACCATAGCTCATAGGGAGTTTTGACTTCATGTGGCCTGATCAAGCATCGATTTTGAATGTATACAGCCGTATGAATTGCCTCTTTCCAATACTTGTCAGCCATCTTGCTTTCACTTAGCATCGTACGAGCCATCTCTTGTATGGTGCGATTCTTCCGTTCCACAACTCCATTTTGCTGTGGAGTTCTAGGGGCTGAGTACTGTCTTTGAATGCCATGATGTTCACAATATTTAGTGAACTCTTCAGATGTGAACTCGCCTCCATGATCAGACCTTAAAATCTTGATACGTTTTTCCAATTGATTTTCAACCTGTGCTTTAAACACTTTAAAACGATCAAGTGCTTGATGCTTATGCTTAAGAAACAATACCCATGTCATACGAGTATAATCATCAATGCATAACATGAAATACTTATCTCCATTGGTGCTTTGAGTTCGCATCGGTCCACAGAGATCAGTGTGCACTAGCTCAAGAGGTTTCTTGGAATGATGCTCCTTTGACTTGAACATAACCCTCGTTTGCTTTCCCTTTTGGCAAGAGTCGCAAATGGGATTGGAAGGCTTTTCAACTTTAGACATGCCTCTTACAGCCTTTGAATTGCAAATCTTTGACATGTTATCAAAGCTTAGATGCCCAAGGCGTTTGTGCCACAACCAACTTTCCTCTGTCCGACTCATCAAGCAAGTCTTTTCAGCTCCATCTGACAATGTATAGAGATTTCCAGCAGTTCTTGATCCAGTTGCCACTGTTTTGCCGTTGCTACTCTTCTTGATGGCAAACCCATTCTTTGTGAAGATGACTTCATGACCCTTGTCACAGATCTGGCTCACACTAAGCAGGTTGTGTCTCAATCCAGACACATATAAGACTTCTTCCGATCTGATCTTGTTTGCCATAAGCTGAATAACACCTTTTCCGCAGATTTTGGCACCATCATTGTTGCCAAACTTCACTGAACCGCCTTCATAGTGCTGTAATTTGATGAATTTCTCTTTATCACCAGTCATATGGCTTGAACAACCACTATCAAGGACCCATGGTGCTGCCTTCTTTGCTGCATTGAATGCCATTTGCACAATGAGAGATTCTTTGGGACTTTCTGCACTTTGCTTTGCTCTCCAAGCCTTGACTAACTTGGGTTTCTTTTCAACCTGAAATTTGTTAGCAATATGCAACCTACAATCCCTAGCCAAGTGTCCATAATTATGACACATATAGCACTCAATTTTGTGGCTACTTAGGATTGAAAAAGGATTCCTAGTCACAAATGGGCTGTTTCTTACATAGAATTTGCAATCAGCTCTTTTATGTCCAAACATATTACAATGAAAGCAATAACCATAGAATTTGTATCTTCTTTGTGGCTGGTTAGTCTTCATTACCTTTCTAACAGGAATGGACTCCTTTCTAGGTTGAGTGGGCTTCATAGAGTTAGAAGGTGCAGTGACTTGCTTCACAAACTCTTTCTTTTCAGGAGGTGCAATCTTAGAGGATTCACCTTTCTCAAATCCTAGACCAAATCTGAAGTGGGCTGGTCTTTGAACTTTCAGTAGTTCATCGAGTTTCATAGTCCCTTCAATCGCTTGGAGCGCTTTGAGTTTTTTGCTATTTTCCAAATTTTCAGCCTTTGCTCTAGCGATCTCAGTTTCAAGTTTCATAGCCTCTTCCTTTTTGATACTTATTTGGTTTTCAAGGACTTCTACCATTCTTTTATATTCTTCTACTTGAGTTTTCAAAGCAATAATAGAACTTTCAGATTCATGGAGAAGTTTCAGATTTTTTCTTACTTGATTTGCGTTCCATGCTTAGCTCCTCAAGTGCGGCTATGAGTTCCTCTTCAAGATTGACTTCAGCCTCCTCATCCTCTTCCGGATCTAGCTCTTCTTCTTCTTCAACAGTGACCATGAAGAGAGCTTCGGTTGATTCATCATCGTCTGAAGTTTCAGACGTGCTGTCATCTTGTTGACATAGAAAGTTTTAGCTTTGCCCCTTTTTCTGAAATTTCTCTTTCTTTTACTCTTTTCAGCATAAGAGTCATTATCATTGTCTTCTTTAGCGGACACTTCGCAGCAAAGTGACCAACACCTCCACAATTGAAGCATTTAAAGGGTAGCTTCCCTTTGTACTTGCCATTGCTTCCTTTCTTCAACTTTCTAACAAATTGAGCCTCAAGCTCATCATCATCGGTATCAACATCATGACCAGCAGTCTCTTTTGCCTTTTTCTGAACTTTGAAGGCCGCTTCTTTATCAGATGAAGACGTCTTTCCTATGCGCATCTCATAGGCAGTTAGAGAACCATGTAATTCATCCATGGAAAATGCATTCAGATCTTTGGCTTCTTCGATGGCTGAGACTTTTGAATCAAACCGGGGAAAAAGAGATCTTAGAACCTTTTTGACGATGACCGGCTCTTTAATCTCCTCCCCTAGTCCACGAATGTCATTCGTGACTTCATTCACTCGTTGCATATACGAGTCAACATTCTCGCTTTCCTCCATGCGAAGAGACTCGAATTGAGAGCGATGAGTTTGCAATTTGGCTTCTTTAATCTTCTCATCACCTTCATGTATGCTTTGCAACTTGTCCCAAATTTCCTTGGCTGTTTTGCATGCAATTACTTTGACAAGCTCGCTGTCCACAAGGCCACTAAAGAGTGCATTCTGCGCCTTGGAGTCGTTGTCTGCCAACTTCTTCGATGTAGTATCATTGGGTACGGTGGCAGTATTGTAACCGACTCTGACAGCCTCCCAAACATCATAGCCAAGAGATTTGATGAAGGCTTGCATCCTAATCTTCCAAAAAGAGTAATTAGAACCATCAAACAGAGGTGCTTTCATATTCCCTGTATTGACTGCCATGTGATTTGACAAGAGATCACCCTTAGCGTATTAAACTGATCAAGGGAGCCTCGCTCTGATACCAATTGTTGGATATCGCGATCACTGAGAGGGGGGGGGGGTGAATCAGTGATTTCTAAAAACAGGTCCAATTCAACAACAAAACAAGTCAAATCACACAATGACACCAGATTTAACGTGGTTCACCGAAAGGCTACGTCCACGGTTCAAAGACTGTCCGAACACCAATCCGGGACAGATCTGAATCTTATTTAGTCGCACCCAACGACAAAGAGCACCACCCTTAGTTTCAGATAGCACCAACTATCTAGGAAGCACCGACTCCCCTTACAATTTATCTGCACCAACAGATAGGATCACCAAACCCAAACACCAAGCACCAACTTGATGTAAAAACAGAATATAAGATAAACTCTGTCTACAGCCCTTCCCCTCTACAATTCTCTCTCTCTCAATCCCTTACAAATTGAAATTAAAGCATAAACAGAGAGACCCTTATCTTATGGACGAAATACCATCTTCAAGAGCACATCCTCGGCCACACTTGCTGTAGAAAGATGCAGCACAACAACACACAGCACCAGCACTCTTCTTCTCTCCAAAAACTCTCTCTCTCTTTCTCTCTCTTCTTTCTCTCTTTGGTGTCACTTTAGAACGACCCATACATGCCTTTTTATAGGTTATGTTAACCCTTAATTGTATTCAAAACAGGCTACAAATTCGTTTAGAAGAGTCCCAACAAATTAGATAAGAATGCTGAATTTTCGTGCAAGACTTCTGATTCTGCGCAACTCTGATCCCGTGCTCGGTCGACATCCTGTGTTGCTCGGTCGACATCATACACTGTCTGGAATCAGACAACTTTCGTGCTCGGTCGACATCCTGGGGTCCCGGTCGACCGAGAACACACTGTGTCACGAAAATAACTGGGAGCTACCTGAATCTGTTTCTTGCAGGTTTCTCTTTTCTCGGTCGACCGCATGGGTTGCCCGGTCGACCGCAATGCTCTGCTTCAGGAATTCTGAATTCCTGATTGTTTGAACTCTGATTCTTCTTTTTCGGCTCTATCAACACCAGCTTATTATCATCATGCTTGTGACAATGTGTTGACAATAATTCCAACTCAAAACAATACTTTGAGATATTAATTCCTTCAATTCTTCAAAGACTACTCATGTCATCTCAAATTCCAACAGTATCATTGCCTATTTATGGCAGGTTGCGACTTCATGTAGCTTTTTGGATCTTGAAGAAGCAAGGTGACATTTTTGGTGTCAACGAATTTGTAGTCGATGTGCCTCGAAGAGATTTTGTGAAGGAGAGCTTGTGACTTGACCAAGAGTCTTTGAGCAGTTTTTCTTTTTGGTATTTGTAGCCTTTTGAGCTTTCAGGGGAGTTTTATGATAGTGAAAGGGATCACATACCATCTCGAGGCAAAGTTTTAAAGATGACATCAGGGATGTGGATTTGGATTTTGACCTTGTGACCTAACAGGTTGTATGTGGCAGGTTGGGGGTCGGGTTTGGTTTTGACCGTGTGACCCAACAAGCTGTATGTGGAATGTTGGGGGATCAATTTTGGTTTTGATCTTGTGACCTAACATGCTGTATGTGGCAAATTAGGGGATCAGGTTTTGGTTTTGGTTTTGGTCTTGTGACCTAACAAGCTGTATGTGGCAAGTTAGGGGACCAGGTTTTGGTTTGGATTTTTGCAGAATGTCAATTTCAAGATTTTGGCTCAATTTGGTAGATGAGGCTGGATGGTTTGATTTTTGGAAGCTCATGGGGCTTGGAATTCTCTTTGTATGGTCCAATCAACTCAAAAGAGGCATGAAACCATTTTTGTAAGCTCTTGGTAAGAGGGGTTTCTCTTTGACTAAAAGCCCAAATTTTTTTTTTTTTTAAGTGCCTAGGTGGTCAAACCTGGCTCATATGGGCCAACCCATGGGACCTTAAGCTTTTGAAATTGCTTAGATCTCATATGGTGTCATTTTTGTAAAGAATATCCAAAAATATCTCCTTTGGATAGAGAATATCTAAAAATGTCTTTACTTGGAGAGAATCTCTCATGTTCCCTTTATTTTGGGAGAGAATATCTCAAGATATCTTCCTTTGGGAAAGAATCTTTTGTTGATCATATCTTTTGGGAGAAAATCTCTCATTGATTTCTTTTTGGGAGAGAATCCCTCAAGATATCTTTCTTTTGGGAAAGAATCTTTCTAATTTCTTTCTTTTGGTAAGGTTACTAATTAGTAACACTTACCTCTTTCTTCTTCCTTCTTTGGTTTGCTCTCTTCTATAAAAGCAAGGAGGATGTTGGATCTCTTGCTCTTATTGCTTTCTTTTGCAACAATCCCAAGAGGGCTTCAAGACCAAGAGTTTTTCTTCTTCAAGATCTTCAAGACTTTTCTTCTTTCCTCCATCAATGGCTTCAAGTAAGTTCCCTTTTCAAGAAAACCCCATTGTAGAAAAAAAGTTCTTTTCCTTTTTTTTTTGTTTCTTTCTTTTCTTTTCTTTTTTTTTCTTTTCCACGTGTTTGCTCTTTTTTTACACATTTTTTTTTGTTTTCTTCCCTTATTTTTTGCATGCCGTACGGACAGATCCGTACGGATCTGGCCGTACGGCCACGTGGCCTGTGGGCCAGCCCTCTTCTTTCTCTTTTTTTTTTAGAAAGTTTTTTTTTCTTTTTTTTTTTGTTCTTTTTCTTTCTCCTTTCTCCTTTTTTTTTTGAGAAAGTTTATTTTCTTCTTTTTTGTTCATAATGATAATGCATTTTTTTTTTTTTTTGCAAACCAAGATGTTCATGCATGTATACTTTTTTGTAAATTGAATTGTAGCATGATGTCATAGCATACCTGAAAGTTTTCGCAAATTTGGGAATTTGGAGCTCGCAGCGATGTTGAGCCCTTCCTAATTTTGCGGAGACTTTGAGGTTTCAAAAGTTTGGAGTTTCGGAGCTCACAGCAATGTTGAGCCCATCTTCAAGCTTTCTATTTCTTTCGGGATAGTTCCTTTTCTTCGGAATTGCCCCGGCATCATGTCAAAATTTCGCCAGATTTTTTTTAGCGAGATTCTGTCATTTTGATGTTTGATCTTTTTCTTTTCCATCCTTTGCAGGTAGTTCTTCCAGAACGAATAAGGGTAAAGAGCCTGCTACAAGCGTACCTCGTCGATCTGCTAGATCTTCTAATCTTGCCGTTCAGCAGGCCTTTGAGAAGGTCCAGTATGTTGAGAGAAATCTGGAAGAGTACGAC
This sequence comes from Litsea cubeba, assembly GCA_012931725.1. NCBI lineage: Eukaryota > Viridiplantae > Streptophyta > Magnoliopsida > Laurales > Lauraceae > Litsea > Litsea cubeba. The sequence continues at coordinate 52,759,047 of CM022953.1, forward strand.
TCGCTCAATAGAGATGAGATGAGGCAGCGACTGATCGTTCTCAAGGGAGAGGAATTCTATAAGATCATGGTAAGCAGTCGTCCATGGGTGATGGAAGATCAGAGTGTTTTACCCAAGCCTACCTTATTCTTTGGTGATGCCGTCCCTGATGACATGACATACCAGAGGAGATGTTTTCAGTTTTTCTTTCAACAGCAGATGGTGGAAGAAGACTATTGTTACCCCCGGTCGACATTTGATCGCACCGTCTCGATCATGAGCCTTGCCCCCACGTGCTCTAAGAGGGAAGATCCTCCAGGCTGGGTGAGAAGGACAAATGTAATCAAGACCGGGGTTTTTGTTGGCGGTTCTCCTGGATATACGGAGAGGTCACCTGTTGACATGGACCTGTTGATGCCATCCAGCGGCTACCAGGGTTCTGATTATCCTTTGGTCGATTTGAGACCGGTGGCCTTGGTAGTTTTAGCGGTGACGGCAGCAATGGATAAAGCCTTTTCGACTTCGTGGACGTTTCAATGCTGACTCCGAGTGGAAGTCGTGGACTGATCACGTCCTGTTGATTGGTGGCGCCGTTTTGAAGGAAGCCGGGATTTTTGATGTGGTCCGCGCCTTTAGGGAGATCATGATCTTTTCTGACGAGGCCTTCATGGCTATGTTGGAGTCATTCCTTCCACAAACCAATACTTTCGTTGTGACGAATGGTGAGATTGGTTTTCTCTTTGAAGGAGCTGAGCGCCATTACTGGATTTTCCATCCTTAGCAAACTCTATGAGGAGTTTATGCCGATCGACAGCGTGCTTGAGGAGCAGTCTGAGGAGTTTCAGGCTTCTGTACTTTCGGGTCATTGCCTTCTATGATTTTTTGGAGGAGAATGAGGGTTTGAAAGTTAGATCCAGCAGTTGGAAGAGTTCTAGCTCTTCTTTCCCCAACTTTTTGATAACAGGGAGTCTTCTGATAGTGCGACCCAGGAAGCCAGGGCTCAGGGTCCAAGTTCGAAGAAGATCTTGGCTATGCAAGAAGAGTTGAGAGATTTCTGTGCGAGTACAAATGCCATATGTCCTGATATTGCACTGCGGAGAGATCTCGCTGTTTACCCTCACTTATTGGCCTGGTGAGGCTATTTTTCCAAGAGGAGATGGAATGCACATCAGGCCGCATTGTATTTTTCCAGCTTGTCAGATGGCGTTTGGAGAGCAGCTTGCTTTGGTGCCAGCTCTTTACTCCTACCTGTGTACCGAACTGCAGGCAGCTGCTTTTTTGGTTCGGCTTGGGCTCCCTATGAATAGGGTATTTTCAGCCCACATCTTTTATTCGTGGTACGTGTACCGCTATCCTGGCTTCCCACCGGCTGGGTGCCGCACAGGATGATGATCCTCTGATGATTCGGCTGGCTAAGGGCAAAGCCATGTCCGAATCACTTTTGTTTGCCCGCATGAGGATCCGACGGTTCAGGGACCTCGAGATGGGGCAGTCTTCAGTGAAGCTTTCTCCGGAGTTGCGGAAGAAGGCTTTTGATTATGGTGCCTCCCGAGACTCTACCAGGGCAGGGTCGGGAAGGCATTACTCCTTGACGAACGCAGAAAAGGAGTGGCTTTTCAGCATACGTGTCGGCACGATGGTGTACCCGCAGACATCTTTTTGTCGACATCCAGCCGTATGTACCCTCTTGTTTTACTTTACAGTTGGGTTTTTCTCAAGGCATTGTTGGAGCGCCTTCAAGCATGGTGAAGCGTTTTGGAGGTTTACAGGATGGGAGAAACGCATGGGCTTTCTATAGTGCTGAACACACTACTGCCATGATTTATAATCCTGTGTTGTCGACTTCCCGGACTGCCGGCTTTGCGAAGTGGTTCGCGGAGAGCTTTTCAGCATATCGGGGGCTTTCCAAGAAGGAGCTTGATGTGAAGCTGGCATCTGGAAAGGGTCTTGGAAAGTCGGATGGTGTCCGGCGAGAAGAAGTTTGGGCCTTCCTTTCTGGAGAGAAGCACAAGATATGCTTTCTCGGTGACCAGGGAGTCATTGGCTCTGAAGCTGTTCGAGAAATACCTGATGAGGCTTTAGAACAGCTAGAACAGGAAGAAGCCGAACTTGATGCTTGGATGCAAGCGGCGCAAAGGCAAGCTTCCGTGGAGTCTACTGGCAAGAGTAGACCATCCAGTGAGGAGTCAAGTGGGAAACCTGCCGGAGGTTCCAACCGATGAGGTGGTGACAGATTCTGTCGGGGCACCTGAAGAAGAACCGAGGGACTCTGGAGTGAATCCAGAATCTCCAATTGGTATAACTTCTTTTGCTTTTTTTTCTTTGTCTGTGACTTGGTTTGCTAACATTTTCTTGTCAGCTGACTTGGCAGCGGTTTTCCGATGACTTTGAACCATCGATGGATGCAAATGTTGATGATGCTTCCGATGAGTTCATGGAGGAAGAGAGAGTTCCAACCAGTGGTCGAAGAAGGTATTTTGTAGTAATAACCCTGATAATGATTTTCAAACAGGATCATATTCATACCTTTTTGTGTTTCTTTGGCAGGTGTTAGGATTTTGTTTATTGCAATTTGATTGTTGCATTATCATTTTTATCATCATTTGAATTTTCACACATGCACTGATTTTGAATCTTGAAATCTTGATTTTCACATGCATAGTTTTTAAGACTTTCAAAACTTATAGTTCATGCATGTTTTGATTTTAATCTTGGATGCATCAATTTGAAAAAGAGTTTTATAAATCAAGCAAGCCTATGGTTTTAAAACTTTCTAATCATTTTAGGCTTTTTATATTTCATGTTTTTAAACCTCTTAGAATGATTTAAAATAATGTTTCCATGCTTGATTTAATGGCCCAAAAAATCCCCACAAGAAAATCTTTGAAAATATGCAAAAATGGGAATTTTTGGTCCCGGTTGACCTGCAGTGTCTTCGGTCGACCGAAGCAGTGGTAGGTCGACCGAAGACACTACAGTTTGACAAAATGTGACCGTTACAGATTTTTTTCAAACGGTCATATTATTGCCCGTTGAAGGGCAGGTCGACCAAGCTGTCTATGGGGTCGACCGAAGACACGCTGATACTCACTTTTTGAGTATAAATATGAGTTCATTCCATGAGAAAAAGGTTGAACAATTTAGAGCCTCTAAGCACTCTTTGAGGAGTTTGGAGAGAAGAAAAGGGGGATGAACTAAGAGAGATCAAGGGGGTCATTAGTAAAGCTCAAGCTTGGATTAATGAAGTTAAATCACTAAGTAAGCTTTACCTCTCTTTATCATTTGTTATATGCTTTGTTTTAAATCTTTGGTAAATGATTTTTAGCATGATAACAATGATGTTTTTGAATCCTTATCATATTTAATCTTTGATTTATTTGTATTGGATTCTACTTCTTGATTCAAACCAAGTTTGTTTATAAACTTTGTTAATCATACTTTGCAAAATCTTTGATTCCTTTTATGTCATGATTCATTAACTTGTTTGAATCCCCTTTGTTGTTTTCAATCTATTTAAAACCTTTATTAAATTAGTTTGTTTTTGAAAAACAACATTGATTGTGCATCACATGTTTAGACATAATTAATTTCATACAACTTGTGTCATCTCGATTTTCATAAATCATTTTACAAGTTAGTATTTTTGTACATGTGATTTGCATAACACTTCAATCAAATCTTTTTATGAGCATTAAACTTTTGAATTGCTTTAAGCATAAATAGATTGAGCTTTAATTTTAATCTTGATTGAAGTTTTCACACACAGACACACACCTAATAAGCATTCATCTTTGTAATTCTTAGTGTGTTTGTGTGAGTTGTTTTACAATTTCATATCCGCCTATTTAGAGGCAACTTATTTGAGCTTAAATTGTAATCTTTTAGAGTGTTTTGTAAAGACACTTTCTTTGAGAGAAATCATTTACTTGTAAGGTTATTGCTTAGCCATTTAAAAGCATTGTATAAAGGTTGTTGTTTAGCCTAGAAAAACAACATTGTAAGGTTATTGCTTATCCTTGGAAAGCATATTGTAGGGGTTATTGCTTAGCCTTTTGAAAAGCATAATAGTGGAAATCCGGTGGGGTGTTGAGTCACAAGTCGGTAGTGGATGTAGGCATTGAGGCCGAACCACTATAAATCTCGTGTTGTGGTGATTGCATTGTGGTGATTGTGTTTGTTTAAGCTTCCGTATTTTGTTTGATTGATCATCACATGTGACTAATTGATTTAAAGAATTTAAAATTGGTCATAGTTGGTCACTAGTTGTAGCTCACCCTATTCACCCCCCCCTCTAGGGTAGGATCCCTTGGACTTTCAGCAGGTTTTGAGGTGACAGAGGAGAGTCCGTCGCTTCCTTCAGAACCAGACCAAGGGATGCCAGAGGTCGATCCAGAGGTAGAGACTCCTGAGACCAGTTCTGACACTGTTGAGGAGATACCTCGTGCTGAGATTCCTTCCCGAGCAGCTCCAACTGGAAAGAGTTCTTTTGTTACTTTTCTACGGGTGATGACATGAGCAGCCGACCAACGGAGTTGGGCGGATCTTCAACTGGGCCATCTCTTCTTTTTGCGAAGAAGGTGGTGGTGCGGGTTCTGAGCTCTTGGATTGAGACTCTCCTTTCTAGGCATTTAGATGCCGGATTTGGCATGATCCAGTATGTGCAGGAGATTCTCAGTGATGCTGAAGAGGCTGGTCTAGATATCACAGGTGTCAGGGCGATCGTTGATAGGATCATTGAACTGGGTGGCAAATGGTTTGAGGCCATGGGTTTGGATGATGACCAGTTCTTCAAGGAGATGTTCCTGGACCCTGCTGATAAGGCTAAGTTGACCTGAATGAGGGTACAACAAAGCAGGAAGCAGATAGTCCGAGAGAAGAACTTAGAAGAGCTAGCCATCATTGGGCTGACACATGACCTTAACATCCTTGATAGGGAGGTCGATGAGGCCAGGAAACGTCTTGAGCATCTGCAGGCACAAGTCGCTGCCAAGTGGGCTGCAATAACAGAGGCTCGCGACAGGGAGAGTGCTCTGATTCGCCGGGTTGTAGATGCCGATCGAGTTCTTGAAAGGAAATCTCAAGAGAGAAAACGATGGCAAAACTGCTCGGGATAAGCTTCCCGGTGTAAAAGAAGGGTTACAGCCCACCCCAGCATCTCATGGCAAGTTCCTGAAGAAGCGTGCCCTGGAATCCCTGACGGCTGAGGCCAGAAGTTTGCTTGAGGAGAATGAACTCTTGGTTGGAGACCATTTTTGGTTGAGCTCCTTTTTTTTTAACAAAAACTAATCCTCTCTTTTTTTGGTACCACTTGTATTTTTTGGTACTTTTTTTAGTGCTTGTGAACACTTTTTTTTTGGTACCACATGTATTTTTTTGTACTTTTTTTTGTTTTCCCTACGCTCACTTAAATCTTTTTTGTGATGAAAGTAATTGCTAATGGGATTTGATCAAAAGCTTGTCATTTTGTGAAAATCTTTTGTCAAATGATTGTTTTGGCATGGGAACCAGATTTTGTTTGTGGCATGGAAGTCGATTTTGTGGCATTGATAGCCGGTTTTTGTTTTATGGCATTGATAGCCGGTTTGTTTTGGTGGAATCTATAGCCGGTTTGTTTTGGTGGCATCTATAGCCGGCATCTATAGCCGTTTTGTGGCATTTATAGCCGGTTTGGTTTTCAAAAATGCAAGTATCAACTAAAAGTCGCCTCCCTGCTGAATGTTCTTGCAAATATCGATGGAATGTCGCATCCTTGCTCATTCGGTTGCGAGTATCGATGGAATGTCGCATCCTCGCAGATTTGGATGCAAGTATCGATGGAATGTCACATCCTTGCTTTTCAAAAATTTTGGTTTTGCGGGTACTGACTTGTTGTCGTTTCCCCATGATTTTTGAAATTTGTGGTTTTTCCTCGAACCTTTGGGTTATGGATATCCACTGAAATGTTTGCGTCTCCATGGTTTTTTTAGGTTTTTTCGAACCTTTGAAATTTGGGTTGTGGATATCAAACTGAAATTTTGCATCTCCACGATTTTGGATTTTGCAAGTATCGACGAAATGTCACTTCTCTCTGTGATTTTGGAAGTGTCGAACGTGGTTTCGTATGCTTCCGATTTATGCGATTATCGACTAAGCGTCGCTTCCCCGCGGCTTTTTTGAAAAAACCATTTTTTTTTGTTTTAAAGACACGAGGGTCATAAGTTTTGACCTAAAATCATTTAGGCGGTAAAGGTAGGGTGGAAATCCCTGAATTCGGATTTATTTCAAACCATGAATTTTGAGTTCAAGGGGTTGAAAATACTGATCAAGTTAGGGAAAGGTTCCTAAACTTGGATTTTTGAACAATGATATTATGAAAGTAAGCATTGTTTAAATTTCTAGAAATTTCAACATTTGACATGAAAATTCTAAAAAAGGTGGGTTTAGCGAGCGTGTACCTGGAAAACCGGTTTTGGCGTACAGGCATTGTTCTTTACCCAGTTGGGTAAGTCTTCAAGGGTAGTACCGCTTTTAAGAACTTGCCATTGATGGGCAGCATACATCTGTCACCTTCCATGTTTAGGAGTGTGTATGCACCGTTGGAGAAAACCTTGTCGATGACGTAGGGTCCCTCCCATTTTGGCTCAAATTTGCCTTTGGACTTGTGAGCGAAGACCATTGATCTTTTTACTGCAAGAACCAAGTCACCCTTTTTGTAGACGCGTTGCCTGACCTTTTTATCGAAAGATCTTGCCATGCGTGCTTGGTAAAGTTCAATGCTTTGTTGAGCTTCGAGCCGTCTCTCATCGAGATTGTCCAGGTCATGGAGTCGCAATTTGACATTGCTTTCTTGAGTCATGTCATTTTTCAAGGATACCCTCAAGGAAGGAATTTGTACTTCCAAGGGCACGACAGCTTCACATCCATAGACCAAGGAGAATGGTGTGCTATGGTTGGTCCTCGAACGGTGGTTCGATAGGCCCACAAAGCTTCAGAACATTTTGTCGCTCCAGTCTCTTTGTGACTAGAGACCATTTTTTGAGGATTTTGCAGAGTGTCTTGTTGAAAGCTTCTGCGAATCCGTTTGCTGCCGGATTGTATGGAGTCGAAGGACAGTTTTGAATTTTGTATTTGTCGTCCGTATCATGGACGAGTCTTTTGGGTATGCCAAATGATGGACCGCGCTCCTGCTCGTTCCTACCGAGGTCGGCGGATGTGGGAGTCCGTCGGGTCCGACCCTTTCGTAACCAGGGGGCAGGGGCGTGCATCAACATTTCTTTTTTTTTGTGTGGGTGTGCCAGATTTTCTATTTTACTTGGAATTGCAAGTGGTTATCCGGAGATCAACCTTCGCAAGTTAAAAAGGAAATCAACTTTCTTTCAAGTTTTCCATTGCACATATATTTAAGAAAAGAGACATTTTCTTGGTTTGCCGTGAAAGGCGATTTTTTTTGGCATTTATAGCCGATTTGGCATTTATTAGCCGATTTTTGCGTTTATTAGAGCCGATTTTGGCATTTTATAGTCCGATTACAATTCGTATCAATAATGAAAGACAAGAGTTGTGATTTTTGTCTCTTTCGAAAAAATACAAACTACAATGAAAAGCAAAAAAAGGAGGATCTAAACTTCTCAGGAGATTGTGGGGGACTCGTTTAGATTGACGGTCGCAAGCCGTATGTGGGCTTCGCCATCATCCATGCAGATGAGAACAGAGGATGCTATTGATTCGCTTGGCTTGGCTATAACCTCAGGTTTTTAGAGGACAAAGACCAAAAGGAGGTCCTATGTCCAATAAAAAAGCCGAGTAGACGGGCTGAAAAGCCACATCTAAGTCATTGGAGGCAGGAGGAGAAGGCAAGGACCTTGGGGGGGGGGTACCCCCCAAGGGACTTCTGTCAACCTTGTAGCGGTGGCCGGTGTAGAACTTCCGCAGAGTTTTTCTCTCTTTTCCTTCTCTGAATTTCTGTGCTTCTGTCTGTGATTTTCGTTCTCTGGTGTGTGTGTGTGGTGTGTTCTTTCTTCTTGGAGAGCTCTCCTATTTATAGGCTTTTAGGTAGCCATTTAGGAGGGTTTATGAGCCTTGATTGTCATAAAGCTGCATAATGGGAGGAGTTACAAAATTGAATTGTTTATTTGTAACTCCTTTTTCTTGGCTTCTGATTGGCCGGAGGAGATTGAGGGCATTTAATCGCCCTTTAATCGCCATGATGGGAGGAGTTTCATGGTTAAATGCCATGAATATCTTGACTTGTAACTCCCGGATGCTTGCTTCTGATTGGTCCGTCCAAAGAAATGGATTAATGACTGTAATAAAGCTAGTCAATTAATCGCATTAAGTGGTCGCCGAGCAGCTGAAGAGTCGCGGGCCGTTGCCGCGTCTTTTGGGATTCTTCTGTCGATGATCATAGATGGATCTTCATGTAGATCGACATCAGACGACCATGTAATTTCAGGTGTTTGTTGCCAACAGCGGGTCTTGGTGCCATCTGTCATGTCGATTTCTCGATCGGGTCGGGTAGAAAGCACACTTTTTTTGGTTGACCGGGTGGCGATCAATATTGTTTTCGATACTCTTGATGATTGACCCGTGTTTGGACGGATGTTCAGAGGATTTGGTGTCTCAAAAGCATGAATTTTGGAAAGTACCAGAGGCTGGGCGCTTCGAATCGCGAAAAAAACGGTGAAAACCGGGGTTTCCGGGGCCTTCCCGGCGACCCCGGGCTCCAAGGTCGCCGGCGACCCTGGGCCAGGGTCGCAGCTGGGGGGTTTTCCCCCCTTTTTGTCCCGTTTTGTGTCCGTTTTTGCTCTTTTTCGATTCTTTTTTCTCCTGTACTTTTCCTTGACATTTTGATCATTTATTGGCCTGATTTCTTTTAGGAAACCTGATGAGAATCCTTGCATTTTATTTTGCAAAGTTTCTAATTTCCTGAGAAAGCCAAGACTTTGTCGCGCAGAGCTGCCGATTTTCCGTCAGAAGCTGAAACTGGGCCAAACGATGTCGGAATGACCTGAAATTTGGTGTGAAGCCTACTGAGCAATAAATAAGACCAACCATAGGCTTTTGTTTGAGTTTTGAAGCCGTTTGGGGTCCTATCACCAGTAGACTTGCTTTTGTCGCGATGAAGATGTCGCGGTTTGATGTGCGGTCAACCGATGTCCGATTGACTTGAAATTTGACAGGGAACCTATTGGAGTCATTTTAAGATGATCCATAGGCTCTGTCTTGGAAACCATGGTCCCGAGGGCTTTGCCGCCGAGAGGCCTGATTTGGCTTCCGAGCGTCAAACTATGGTCAAATGTTGTCGAAATGACCTGAAATTTGACGTGTAGCCCTTTATAAGCATTTTGAAGCCGTCCATGTGCTCTATCTGATGAGTAATGGCCTCGGTGGTTCTCGCCGCCGAGAGGCTTGATTTAGCTGTTCGAGGGTTGATGTAGGGTCAAACGTTGTCGGTTTGACTCGGAACTTGACGTGGAGCTTTTGGAAGTATTTTGAGACCATCCATCGGCTCTGATCGAAGATTTGGTGTCTCCGATGCTTTTGCCGCCGAGAGCTC